>JAGFPH010009560.1:35812-46179 GCA_018207615.1 Philaenus spumarius | reverse complement strand
CCCCCCCCCCTCCTTGGGGGGGGGGCACTTTTTCATAAAAAAACAAGCGTTTTCTATGGCGGGCTTTACTCAAGAATTATGAAAGATATGTTCAAAGTTTTTTTTTGCTTTGTAGAGAAGATTGTCTATTGCAACCTCTAGCATGGAATTGCTACTTTTTAAATAATTTAAAAAATATAACTTAATTTGTTTATTAATTTTTTTATACTAAATATTTTTGATTAATTTTGAAAAAATATTTACAGGTAACATTTCAACAATTCCATGCTAGAGGTCACAGAATGAAATGTTATCTTCAAAATAAAATAAAAATCAAGAAGATATCTCTATAGAACTTGAGATGTCTCCGCCATAGTGATTCAAAACGTGTAAAAGTAAATTGTCGGGAAACAGCCCACAAAGGAAAACAAACACCACATCAGTTGCTAAGCAAATCTTGCAAGTGTATTTCTTTATATTACTAGTATACATAGTATGTTTGAATGACTTACACTAAAACTCTCCTGCTCCATAGGTCTTTCCTTCTTTATCTTTCAGTTTTTGTTCACGGTAAGTTTTTATCATTTAAATTTTCTTTCTATATTCCTTGAACTAGTGACTCAAAATTGTGTGCAAGCTTTTAGTTATCGTTAGATTTGAATGGGTTAGAATAACATTTTCCCTGCTTATTATATATCAATCTCTTCAGAAAAACATAGTGAATATGAAACTGCAAAAAAAATGGTAGAAAAATGTGTTTTTGACGATTTTTAGGGTGGAGTGCCCCCTTAAAACTTACCGTAACTGAATATTCAATAATAAGTTCGATTCAATTTTGTTCAGTTCTAAATCGGAGGAAATAGTGTAAATTATTAACAATGGTTCGTTTTCGGTTAAGTTCTTCGTTTTAAGGAGAGCGTGCCTATAACAACACAATTTTAGATTAAGCCTGGTCTGAATCAACACAATGTCATGTCTCTTGAATGAATTTACGTCCATTATTCATTACTAACTATTAATATTATAGATATACATTAACTTAGTTGTTAAACTATTGCAACTGGAGACATAAAAATGAATATTCATTACTATTGCCACAATTTAAACTAATAAAAAAATGTAGAAACAATAAATCTTATCTTATATAATAATTCAGCATAGACTTAAACGTTTGGTGACCCTATTGATAACTATTTCTGGAGATCTATACCGGGCTGATTTTCGTGCGGTTTGTTTTAAATGAAAGAAAATGTAGCCTCATTATTATCAAAAGATTACGAAAAATCTATTTTATTTTATCGTTATATTTAATCGTGCACTTTTCTGTTGTTGTTTGTTTTAGGTTACAAACCTATTGATACATATTTCCAGATATTAATGTTGCCCTAATACTTTTTTACTATCAACTTATCTAAACAGCCGACCTCGGGAGATGTCTTTTCAACACATCGCTTGTTTAGGTTAGGTTAACAATATAAAAGCAAACAAAATCAAAGCAATTAACGAAAAAATTACCGTGTTATAATACAAATATCTGTTCCGAAACATATTGCAGTATATATAATAGGCCTATCGTTTATTGTTTAGGCTACTTTTTTTAATGTGTGTGAATGTAAACAAAACATAATAGTCTTAAAATATGCCTCTAAGTTCATAACTTACTTCTTTTCTCTTTTTATTTATTTTGCGTGTAGGCTAATATAAATAATATTAGAGATAGAACGCCCAGAAAGCGTGGTAGTTTTGTAATACTTAAACACATGTGAATATACAGTACAAGGAAGCTTAAATTTCTCATTCTGAAAACATTATAAAATAAACTTTAACTTAATCTTGACAAAATAAATCATCCGTGTAACAGAAATAGGTTTTATAAACTATTTCGCGCAGTGCGAGAGGAGCAAGTTTAGGTTGGAATGCGTAGCTCGCAGGGGTCTACCATAGTTACTAGACTATTATTTTAGATGCATTATCATTCACAACAATAATTAATATGTGTATTAGTATTAATACTATTTATTAAAATATTTAAACTTAGCACGTTTCATTCTCGTCTTGAAAGGGATCTTGAAGGACGAATGACGAAGGAGTGCCACTGCACTGCCGCCACTAGGCCTGTCCCCTGCACCAAACGTTTACCTTTTATAGCACCGACCGGCGACCGACAATAGTTCAAAAAATGAAATAGCCGGCAAACTCTCGATTTTTGTAAGTGCTGGTAATAGAAATAGAGTCCCTTCATTCCGTGGGAAAGGAATGTTTATGATAGGTGAGAGGCGAGGAGTGTTTACACGCAAAATTAAGCTTTAAAAAACAATAACGCGCAAGTTTTAATAACAGGAGTAAATGTTGAATAGATTTTTTGTACATTGAGTAAAATTATTAAAAGTTTTGTTTTATAGAAATTAAGAAAGCTAAATCAATGTTTCCAAGTTACAACAAAAATAATAAAGTCCTAGTTAATAGTAAGCAGTAGTTGAATTAGTTCAGCTAATTAACAACAAACATTCTTCAATAATTATACTAATTTCGTACTCATACTTACCTTGCATGGAATATTGACTTTTGGTAAATATAATTGTAAAATGAAAATGTTATGGGTTAACTGCCGCCATCTTGAAATTGGTCAGAGTAAGTCAAACATCTTTAATTGGAGTAACTCTTTTGATCTATATTTATTTTCATTTAGAAGTTCTTAACTATCCTCACCTCCAACATTGGTTTGTAGGGCACTGGTTAAAATATATTTAGACTACCAGTTTCTTCTGGTGTGAAATAGTGGCTTTTCAGATGAAACCAACTCAATAAACTTATTACAAAGTAGTTCCTTGCTACTAAAAATTTGAAGTGGAAAGTTTTTGTGTAGTTCTTTTTATGTTGTATGGCTACTCTTTATCTTTTTGGTGTTTTGAACACAAATCTGAAGTTGCCCAATACAAATTAGTCAGCAAATATTAGAAATCACACAAAAAACACTAAACATTTTTTTTTTGCTACAGAGTTTTATCAGATTTTTTCAAAATTTGGATAATGTTTATAGTATAAGTCTCTAACAATATATTTTTATCATTTTCCAAAAATTACTGATTTTATATTATTGTTATTATTTAAACTATTCGATCGATTTCGAACAAATTTGCACCAAACATGTCAATTAGGCCTGTATAGATGCACGAAAAAAGGTTTTGACATTTTTTGAAAAACAACACCCTTTTTGGTCAAAAACCCCCAAAAAATCAGTTATTATTATTATTATTATTATTACCTAAACGAGAATTTTTAGAAAGATGCGGTTTTTTGCATATGGTAGGATACATTAAGGGCTACAAATAAGCCAATTTTTATCAAAATCGTTAGAGCCGTTTTTGAGAAATTTTGAATTTTCTCGTTTTTTGGCCATTTTTGGACATTGGTAAAACCCCTTAAAAATAAAAAATTTGAAAACATGAAAAAATGCCTGGAGATATTCCAGAACTACATCTACATACCAAATTTCATCAAAATCGGACCGTTGGTATGGTCTCCAGCTCTGTACACGTCCTTACAGACACATGGACAGACACCACCAAAAAAACACTTTTCGGGTTCAGGGAGCACCAAAACAAATAATTCCACTAAAAATATTTTTGGGTTCAGGGAGCACCAACACAGATAATTCCAATAAACATTTTTTGGGGGTTCAGGGATCACCAAAGCAGATGGTTCCACTAAAAACTCAAATTTTAAAATTTGGACGAAAACAATACTTTCTCCATATATACTACGTATAGGATGGTGAAAGTAAAAATATAACCCATGGCCTACAAAAATATAATTTATATTTTCATTGCCATAGCAACCAACTACATAAAATAACAAATAAATCAGCTGATTCGGATAATCAACTTAGAAATACAATTTTAGGTTAGACCTAGTTTATTAATTTAATTGTCTTAGGCAATAACACAAGTTTTGTTTTCTGTACCTTTCGAATGATTTAAAAACTTCATTACTCTCCTTTTATAAAAAAGTACCTGGAGACCGAGCTAAAGCTCGATTATAAGCAGGGCTATGATTTCAATAATTTGGATTATTGAGTTTTGAGATTAGGCCTATAACATTAAACAACTAAATAAAGGGTATATACAACATTAGGCTTACCTGTAATAAAAATACAGTTTAAAGGATTAACCACAATCTCAACGCTATGCCTCAGAAATAAGTCAGGCCTAAATTAAAGTATTATTTCAATATCGATTTATTCCTAGGGCCTAGTTCGCTCACGTCAATAACTACTATTATTGCTAATTTCCGTGAACATCGTTTAGGTTTGGCCTATAACATTAAACAACTAAATAAAGGGTATGTTTATTATGTATTCGTTGCCATGGTAACTATAAATAGATACAACATTTTAGGCTTACCTCTAATAAAATATACAGTTTAAAAGAAAGCAGATGATTATTGTAATGGCATTGAAAACATTTGCATCAGCTGTGCTTTGTATTGTTTAAAATGGACAAATTTCACTTTTTAATTTAATAAAAAGACGTAGAAAACGAATTTTCCCAGACTGGTGACCATTTCCAATCGATTTCTCGTGGCCAAAAGCCTAATATAAAATAAAAAAATAAAAAATCCTTAGACGGAGATTCCAGATCCATTTAGCAGACAAACAATTATCTCTCGCTTTAGAAGATAAGATACTAAAAAAAGGTACTACAAATTTCCATGTTTACGAATTAATATAATGATCATTAAACAACAAATTTGTAATAGAAATAAAAGAAATTAAAATTTTGTTTCATGTTAAGAAATTTCAATTATTAATAATGTCCTAATAACTGCATTAGGTAAGCTAAGAGTGCCTATGTTTTTATATAATACGTGAAGCAGATTTTTGTGAACACAACTCCTCCCTTATTTCTAGACCAAATTTAATGTTTGAGTTGTCAAAAAATTCGTCTCATTTCGAAGTTTTGCAATAAGGTTTTAGATGTAAAAAATTCTTATCCTTAATGGCGTGAGCTAATCTCAAAGGTCGGGTTTTACCCACAAGATTAACATGGAACGAATTTAAAAACATTTCTATACAAAACAGCTGTTTATAATAAGAACCAAACTAATCCAGCTGCTTTCGTGGAAGCAAATAATGATTTTTAAATAATAGATAATATAATTGATTCGGATGTCCAGCTTTTAGTACAAAATCATATTTTAAGTTAGGCCTATACAGAAACCAACACATGTTTCAACACACACAAACCAATAAAAACTTACGTTAAGGAATTAAAAAATAAGAAAAAATATGTTACATCCTAATTAAAATTAAATAAGACATATAGTAGACCTATTTATTAATAATATACGGTAATTGATAGTGAGTAACTTTTTGGTTAGGTTTTTGATTAAGTGTACACCTGAGACATACTGGTTCTTTTAAACTTTATTATAACTGTTGTTATAAAATATACGAAATAATTTGATTTGAACATTTAACATGATTTACCATCTTAGTTTAGAGGTTTTATTAATCCTCCTACACCTTTATTATAAATAAAACATAACATGTTTTTAGAAGGTTCCAACGGGGGTTGGCGTGCGGAGCACGCAGGGGTCTCCCCTAGTAAATTACGAATATTGGTAATCTGATAGATATTATCGGTCAATCGGAAAGGATAGTCTTAGCAACTTTTAATCACAAAAAAATATTTTACTATCAATTATATTTATTTTAATTTATATGTTTGTGAAATTAAATAGGTAAGGAAAACTTTTCTTACTGAACTTATGTTTAATACCTAATTTAAAATTTAATGCGTTCGAAATATTATTGTTATAACGGGTATTCATAACTGTATTGTCTTTGAATTTGTAAATTACAAATGTTACATTAAAACATAATTAGGTAGGTATTATGAATTTTGTTAAAGTTAGTTCTACCAAAATACATAAATGCATGCTACATTCAATTTTTCCTCAGATACATACAGTATTTAGAATTTAAATAGACATGATAAAATGTTGTTTGGGTTTCGAAGGAGAGATGTAATGCTTTCAGTTTTAAGAATAAACAAACTGAACTGACCTCACACTCCCCCTCCCCCACTTCTTACAGGAAGATTACTTCCTGTAGATGTAGCCTACAAGCTCCAAGGTCAGTTCTATCTCGATTTACTCTCTCTCTTTTTGTTAAAAGCAATGCTCCTTTAGATTTAGAACGCTAGAGGGCAGCACATTATGAAGCACAAGTTCAAGTAGTGTCAATTGTGTCATGACAGGATGCGCTGGCGTATTCTCTCACCGTATAGTCCATAAGGTGGGATATCTGTATGTATAATCAAGGATCAAAGTCATCCTTCCCAGTGTTTTCGTTTGTGGTAAAGAAGTTCGGGCGCCATTTTGTAACGTGCTCAGGCTGTTCGGGCACCATTTTGTAACGTGCTGCCTCCTTGCAAGCCGTTTACAAACAATTTGTTAATAGAAAACAAAAAAAAATGAAAAATAAAAATTTAATTTTGACAAAAATATTTCTAAGTTATTTTTAAAATAAAAAAAAAAATACCTTTACTGTGTAACAATTATTTATTATTTCCTATCTTCAATCCATTTACTTATTTAATTAATTAATTATCATTTCAAATATTACAACACCTTATACCCAATAAAAACAAACAAACATAACCCCAAAATTGAAGTTAGGTTATGTTTTGATCACATCTGTTACTCAACAGTTGATCATTGAAATATCTGTTACACATAACTTTTTATATCTGTGACTACAGTTCTTTGATTGCAAATGGACTCGTCGGAATGATCAGCGCCATGTTTAGCACATGCGCGCGTTCCCTCCAAATCGTCCCTCGTTCATCAAAGACCGTCGCCATTTTGAATCACTTACAAAGAAAAACTAAAACTGAATTTATAATTTAAACAAGGTTCATTACCACAAAGTACTTCTGGAAAGGATAAAAACTCAAATTAAAAACTCATAGTGGTTGGCATTATTATTTTACTGAATCATTTTAAATTGTAAAAACACATACATTAATTATTAAATCAAGTTGGCAATTTATCATTTTAATTATTGCAATCACACACTCAAACACACAAATTTATTATTAATAATTTCACCTTAGATATACAAAAACTTATATTGATAAATTATTCAAATGCAGACTTAGTTAATTAGTTTACTACTTACGATCTTTTTGTTTTATAGTGCACTTTAAAGAAATAGACATGAATTTACAAAGAGAAAAACTTACAACACATGTGAATTTAATTTAAATAGAAAACCCCATTATTCTTTAGTTCGTCGCACTTTAGCCACGTAGATTTTGATTCACTTAGACTTTCGTTGCACTTGTTATAAAATCTTTATGTAAAGATTTGGAAGCCACGCCGCGCGTGCACGCAAACTTTCAAAGTTGATAATTTTGAGACAATTTACGAACAATATTCACATTCTCGTTACTGTACAATATACGGCACTGTCTTTACTCCTCTTTAAACATATTTAGACGGTAGTTTTACTTTAACTACCGCAAAAAAGCACTTGTTATAACATTTTGCCGGACTAAACGCAAAACAGGTCTGTTCTGTACTGGTATACTGATGCAAGTGGGCAGAAGCGTCCTTCTTCTTCCTTCTCCTTTCGATCACACCATGTGACGTCATAAAAACCAGAAGACCAATGAGAAGCCGTCTTTCCAGGGGACCGTAAATATGTCTCATTTCTTGTAGTCACGCTAAGTACCAACATCTCAGGACAAAATTTCTGTCTCTATCATAGATGAATCACACAGGCTTCCAACATAATCTATCAAGTTTATTTCTTTCAATGTCTGAAATAGTCTTCCGATATTTATTCATCACTGTCTAAAAACTTAGTAGACCATAGCTTCAAACTCTCCAATACCTTTTAAATGTTTTTCATTATTTTGACACATCATGAAACATAATTTAAATATTTAAACAAAACTGAAATTAAACATGAAGTCAATATTGTGTTTGATTTATTCTGAATTATCAATTAATGTCTGCATTTCCCTTTGAATTTCTATGTTCATTAATATTATGAAATAACTAAATCTTTTAAATTAGGCTAATGTCCAAATTTTACCTTATGACCCTTTTTACGTTATACTACTATTTTGATGTTTAAAAACCCTGAAACTCACATGTATTACAGGTTTTCATTCTAAGCCATCGATAATAATAATAATATTTAATAAGAAAAAAAATGTTTTTATAAAGCGGAAGGTTTTGATTAATTTTTTTTTTTTATTTTCAGTTATGATAATGGGTTTAGATGTTTTGGTAATTGAGGTTAAATTGCATAAGTGATTAATGAAGTTGGCATTATAATAAAAATAAATCATTTTATTTTAGTTGGAAATGTTGGAGTTAAGAAAAAGAAAGTTTTAAAATGTTGAGATAAATAATATGGTAATTATGGGATTATAAATATTGAAGAAAGGATAATTTTTGTATGAACATAGATGGAAATGTATTTTGAAAATTAATAAAATGTCAGTTAAGTGAAATAATAATAAAATGTTAGTTTTTTTAATCGATGAGTATTGAAAAAAATGTTCACAAGTAAAACCAAAAAGAAAAAGTTCTGAAAAAGTTAAGAGGTAAGATAAATGAGCAGTTTAAGAAGTATGTTAAAATAAATATTTTTTTTTGTTATTAGAGTATTTCATAGTTAATAATATGGATGATATTCAATTTTGCTTAAGGAATTTTCACTGATTTAAACTTTGTCTTACGTAAAGGGTGTGCACACCTTTCTTTTCATGTTTCTGGCACACAAGCCATTTCTAATATCTGTCCACCTAAAATTTTCACACTTTAAGACATTGTATTTTGAATTATTGTATAGTCCAGATAACAAGTTTGAATAAAACTAAAATTTTAATAATAAGTTTATTTTATATACGTTTTTGGTATGAAAAAGTTAAAATAAATAAAATTAGGTATGTGATTTTTGTATAAATGAAGTAATAGTTAATTGTGATAACCCGGGGTGTTAGTTGTCTTTGTTAAACTTACTGTTGAAAATTGCTAAATCGTTAATATGAAGAAAATAATTGAATGTTAAAATTTTTTGTATAGCAAGGAAAAAAGAGTGAATGGATTAATAAATAAGAAATACAAATTTAGGGTTTTCCCAACAAATAGAGAGAACATTGTAAGTTTATAAAGGGGTAAATTGATTACTATTCCGTTTTCCTCGGCACGACCAGACAAAGTGGCTATGGGCCACTCGAGCAAAAGCCTGACATAGATCCGGAAATGTTTGAAACAATAGTGACCAAGACCATATGAAAATGCTACAAAAAACTGACTCTGAAATACTAGAACTAGAGCACTTGGCATTCAATCAAAGTAGTAGTAAAGTGTGGTTGGAGGAAAGAAGACTGAGACTCACTGCTTCTAGCTTTGGGTTAGTATGTAAGAGACAAGCCAGCTAAAGTTGTGGTAACCCAACTACTTTACTCTAAGGCTCCTTTTATTCTACGCGGCACGCCGCAGCGGCTGACCGCTGTACCAAATTCTCACGCGGCGAGCCGCTGCGATCGGCCGCTGTGCGTCGAGGGGGTAAAAGTGCTGCCAACCTCATTCTGCTGTCATTGAACTTTCACACAACACTTGTGAGTGACCGTAGACAGAATGGATCCGTGTGTTTTGGCGTACGCTTATTTACAATTGCAGTCAAAAAAGCGACGTAAGAGGCGTTGGAAAGTGCATCCGATAAATCAAGCTCGATATGTAGATGGTGCTTTTAGAAACCTGTATGGATTGTTAAGAGAAGACGGTGACAAGTTTTTCAATTATTTTCGAATGTCGGTGCCAGCATTTGATGAACTTGTTTTGAAAGTTCGACAGACCAAGACTGCAAGACCTGAAATACTCCAAGGACTTGATTTTTCAATAGAAGAAATGCTATCTGTTACACTCAGGTAAAGAAAAAAATAGTTTTTGTAATTTTAAACCGATCTTTATAAAACTCGATAGGCTACAATATAGTTAAGTAGAAAAGAGATGTTATAGAAAAAATGCAATAACTTCCTGTAAATAATTTTTAATTATATATAATTAATATAAAGAAGAATATATATTTAATCTTTTACTGGCTGGTACAATTACATATTAACATAATGTTTGTACTAATATACCTATATTCAGTCCAGTATTAATGTTTTTAAAAAGCGCCATTCTCTGCAAAATCACCCACTGAGTAGTAGTAGACAGTAAGTAAATTATTTAGCCAAAGTACATATAATTAATATCAAAAAACTACATTGTAAATTAGTTTCTTTTACTTCCTATAGCAAAATCTTTTACTGGCTGGTACAATTGCATGTTAACATAACGTTTATAGGCTACTAATAATTATT
>JAGFPH010009560.1:14648-28647 GCA_018207615.1 Philaenus spumarius | reverse complement strand
AAGATAGTTGTTCCGCCACGATGTCTTGAATTCTTTCATATAACCATTGCTACCCATTAGAGTGAGTACTTTGCAGCGAAAGACACACGACCTGAGAAATTAAAGTTACAGTAGAATATTTTTAAAGATAATTATATATGCATAAATGATATGAAAACATGCAAATAGGTTATATGTGGATTATTAAATTTTTTTTTAAGAGTCAAGTGAAGAAGTTTTATAAGGTTTTTTAAAGGAAGCTTTAAGGTGTAAGGTGAAGTTGTAAGTTGGAGGTAAGGTGAGTCACGTGGTGTATAATTTTTGTAATAGAGGTTGAAGAGTGAGGAGTGTTTTTTATGATAATTAAGTTGTATTATGAGCGACGATTTTTAAAGGTGAACAACTATATAAGGTAAAGGCGAGGAGAGCAATAATCCACATATAACGTTTTTATTAGTTTGAACATTTTTTTATTTTTTCAAAGTTTTTCGATGACCCATTTTTTTATAACAGTTTTAACCCATATTATTTTATTTTTGTAACCTTCAGTTACAAGACATTTAGACCAAATATTTCATATTACACATACCGTGACTTAGTGTTATTTCCTATATACTGTTTTGTTTCATGTTATTAAGAAATAAATTATTAAAAGAACTGATTAGTTGTAGCACAAAAAGTTATAAATATTTGCTTCTTTGTTAAACATTGACTAAATTTTAGTTATTAGGTTTTAGTATTTTTAGAGTAAATCTTGATTTTAATTCTTGCACAAGGTGCTCTTCTTTTACGAGTTGAATAATTTTGTTTATATCTTACACTTCAAAACACAACATTTGTTGTTGGTTGGTGGTGGTTTAAGCCGAGTACTGTTGTGAGCTCATGAGAAGGTGATTGGCGGCGATGCAACTGGCACAGCAGCCCAGCCCCTATAGTGGCCTAGCGCCTGCAATTCCCAGTCCCAATCTCGTAAGCTCACAATAGTACCTGGTTAACCTTTTCCCAGCATTTGAAGAAAATCTTCGGAGCCGTACTGTTTTTGAGATAATTGTGCAAACATAACTCATATAGATAGAAGTTACATGAGATAGGAGTTATAGCTAGTTAAAAGTAGCAATATTTGGTGTCATACGATTACAAGCTTCGAATACTTAAACAGCTGACCACTTTACCTCAGTCATAGGGGGAATCAGCTGATCAAAAAGTAATTTCGAAGCTCTTAACAATATGACGTTAAGTATAAGTTTTTTTTTTTTAATTTGATAAAAGGCCTAAATTGTCATTACTTTACAATTATTACCTTTAATTTCACAATCAGGGCTGATAACACTCAGATAAAAACAGCTTTAACTAAATTACCAAGTATTGGTACATGAAATAAGGGTTTATGCATTGTAATTGAGCTAGAATAAAATTTTGTACAAAAAAAATCATTAAACCAAGAGAACTGGAGACTTAAATGAATAGGTAAGGTTAGGAAAGAAAATTATGAGTTTTGAGTTAAAATAGTTTTAATGCACTTTAAAAATAATATTACTGTATATACAAGTTCAGCGGGTTATTTACAATGCTTCATCTTCCTCTTCAGTCACAGCCGGCGCCTGCCTCCTCTCCCTAGAAGCAAAATATTTCTTATTAAGTAAGGTCAATCAATTATAGGTTCCCGATATGTGATCCACTTTGTCCATTGTCGGCTACTTAACGACCAAAATATAACTGCTCCAACTTTTGTTGTTAAAATCAATACAGTAGATCCTCTGTAATTAAGAATCTTTGGAACCAGACCCTCGTTCGGACTAAAAACAGTCCAAACAACCCAGAGGGCCTTAAAAAATACAAAAAAATGAACCAATGAAGCATATCTTCAGTTGGTACTTAATTTTGCCAAACAATAAACAGTACGATTTACTTATCATATAATCCATTCACAACTCTGAAATGAAGTGATTTGTCTAAGGTTTGGGCTCTATGTAAACAAACAATTATGTTTCATGCTGATTTACGCCGTGAGAAAGTTTGCAATAGGCAGAATTCTGACGACAACTGACTTCCAAGAAGCCGTCTGACCCATTTGATTCTGAACAAGATGAGGTAGCATCTACTCTGATCTACTAAGATCTGAGGCAGAGTCTACTGTAAGCATAAGCAATAGTATTTGAGCTGAGATATACAAAAAGACTCTGGAAAATCTGAGCCCCAGTTAATTGAGCTGGTTATTGAAAAATAAAAAATAAGGCTCTTAGAATCAAAAAAATTAACAAATGAAGCGAGGGTATTTTGTTACTTGCAAGATTAAGTAGATGGGATATCCTAATGGGATTTTTAGGTCAAGATATTGATATCCCGGAGCATTATTTTGGCTATTTCTAGTAATTCCTAGCATCTTATATCGCACATAGATCGGAAGATGTCATATGTTGACCAGTAATCTGAAGCTCGATCAATACAGATTACCATATACTGTTCTCAGTCCTGCGTTTTAAGGTTAAAGTAATCCGATGTTTTTCATTTCATGCGTAATCTTCAAATTGTTAACATATTAGTAGGCAATATGTTCCTACATTCCCTCCGTCATCCGAGTTTTTGAAATTAGCTTTTCGGAAAACCCTTAATAACAAAATTTGTTTACCAACTTTACGTAAATGTATTAGAAAAATAAAGGTAATTTAATAAATAAATATAAATATGGTGCTGTTTACCAAAATATTATTTACATTATTAAGAGAATTTCTTGATTTTTTGCATGGACTTCATTGGACTTTGATTAATATAACTTGAAATGTGTATTTGCATTTGACGTGCCATTGTATTTGTTTGAAATATTGACTGGCTGAATAAATCTTATCTTATCATGGCGAATCGACTCCTAAATATTTATTTTTCTTGACGTATTTGGTATCAAATTAAAGCTTATATACCCTAGGTGTACCTTTTATGGGTGTGGATGATATCCCGTGAAAGGCCTTCATCCTAGAGAGGCTTTTAAAATTCTAGAGTTTGTGCTGAATTCTGTTTCCAATCATCTTTACTATTTATGATGATAGTTCACATTTGTTTATATCAAAACAGATGGTCATGATTTAATATGGTTCTAAAGTTTTACCACAGAATGCAACATTAGCATTTCTTTTATACCCCTCTTAAAAACTAAAAGGTTAAAAAAATCCCTTAAAAATTTAATTTTTTGGTTATTTAAGTCACAAAGTAACGCAAGCTGCTAGTTATGTTTTTAAAAAAATATTGTACAACTCAGATGTTAAAAAATATGTCCTTCATACTGTAGAATCTATATTCCAAATAATAATTACATTAAATTTCAAGTCTTGGTAAATTTTTAAAAACTATTTCTGCAGAAAATATATTTTTTTACAGAAAAAACAGGGTCTAAATAGGATTTACCTTTTTTGTATCCTGGGTGTAGCTTGTTGAAGCCAGTGTTTCATCGTATTTTTTATTACGTCATTTGTCACTTCCTTATTGACGTAGTCTCACAGCATCTGTAGGACATAAACAACAACAATTTACACATACTGGCAAGTTGTGTTTTAAAACTGACTTGGTGCTAAAAAGGTTATATTCCTCCCCACATTAAAAAAAAATCATAACCGTAATTTGAAGGTACTTGAGTCAATCTTGGCCAGTAGTATCTTCTCCAGTTTTATTTCTAGCCAGTTTTAATTCTAGATCCAATAAATCGTCATTAAGCTATTGTATAAATTTGTTTCAGCCCATTTTGTTACTGGTATTAAAAAAAAATTACCCTTCTCAATCAAACCTTGAGTATTCAGCTATATTTATATCAAAGGCAATTAAATTGCAAAACATCTATACACACAATGAACCAGAATTTAATATGAAAAAATAATTAATAACTATTAATAACTACAGTAATTGAAAGGAGTCTGCTATATACTGTCGAGAAGTTTACAAAACTCTACCTTTGGTGTTCATGAAAGTTCTTGATTGACAATAATTGTTTTTACCTTATTTAGAAGTATTATTAAAACTTACACTGTGTTGTTTTTAGGAGAATATGACGGAGCAATACAATGTGATGCACTAGAATGACTTCTAATTTATCTTACAACTAGCATTTTACCCGGCGTTCTTCGCACGTATTTAGAATAATAAATGAAAAAGTAACAACAATTTCTATGGAAACCATATAAAAATATCAAAAACCAATAAATTAGCATAAAATATGAACTTAAGAAGCCCACTGGGCGTAGCCCGAGGGGATTTTAAGGAAGTGAATAGGCTTATGTGCTTCCCGGGGTCAAGATCTACCTTTGTGTAAAATTTCAACCCAGTCGGTTCAGTATTTTCGCATTCACTTGCTTCTCCCATCTAAACATACATACAGAAACCACCTGTTCTTTATAATAATACAGATAGATAGATTGCTTACCAAATACAGAGATGCAAATTTTTGTGTCAATAAACTTCTTTTTTGCCAGAAAATTTCCCATTTTTTCCCTGTTAGCGAAAATAGTTCTGCTGCCTTCTGTCAGCAGACATTTCATGACGTTAATAGTCAAAGAATTTGGGTCACGTCCACCCAATGCTGACATTGCTTTGACCTAAAAAATTACAAATACATAAAGGAAAAAATTTTTGATAATTCTTAAAATATTATTAAGTGGTTTGTCTTCACTACAATCATATCAGTGATCTTATATAAATTTTGATTAACTACTGAATTTTATTTAAACAAATTTGTACAACACTTGTAACTATAAGGGTTACAAAAATAAAAATAAAATGGGTTAAAACTGTTTAAAAAAATGGGTTTTCGAAAAACTTGCAAAAATAAAAAAAAATATTCAAACTAATAAAAACGTTATATGTGGATTATTGTTCTCCTCGCCTTTACCTCATATATTTATTCGCCTTAAAAAAGAAATCGTCGCTCATAATATAACTTAATTATCATTAAAAAAAATTATTTGCCAAAATTTACATTTAAATCAAATATTAGTTGCCACAAAAAATCAAACAAACTTCAAGTTATCAAAAAATCATGATTGCCAATTCAAAACAATCAAACATCAAAATCAAATATCAAAATCAAACAATATTCAAAAATTAATTACACATCAATATCAAATTTCATAATCAAATATTACAATCAAATATTATTGTAAAATCAAAATTACACATCATTATTAATCAATCAAGATTATCAATAAAAAATTGTACACCATTGAAATTGTTTAGGTATTAGAGTTTTCATTGTTCAACACTCAATATTGTTATTCCAATATTATTCACAAATCAAAAATTATACATCATTTACAAATCAAAATTCACTTGTTAATCAAAAATTACACATCATATATCCCCATGGCAACAAATAAAATTCGTTTATCTTTAACTTGTGGCAATTCTTTACTCAATCATCCTCAATTAACACATTTTAAATAACCATTCACATCACAAATCAAATCCTTTACAAATATTTAAAATTTACATTTACATACATTCATTCAAATTTATCACACTATACCTGCATAACAAATTGTGAATAGAACCCTCAAAATGGCAATGACCCCCTCTTAAACAACGTATATGGATCATTCCATTTGAGTGCAACAACCAGACAAGAAATGGAGAAAAAAAATGTAGTTACTTAAATTATTTACAAAATCAATATAAATATAAAATTGAAATTTGAAAAATATTGACTTTGTTTCATTTCCATCACACATACCTCCCATCATCCATTCCTTAATCAATCCCCATTAAACTCCCAAAAATGTTGTTGAAGGTCACAGCATTGCTATACATTGTCTGTATCCAATGTACAACCCCCCACAACATTTCATTAAAATGAATTTAAAAATTAGTGAAAACAAATCTAAGTTTTTTAGTTTGCCACTCCCCGTTAAAATTTTCATATTCGCCCCATTCGCACTACAAGTTATTATATATTTCAATTTTATATTTTTTACAAATTATGAAAATAAATCAACAAAAAACAAAAAAACTATATACAAGAGAATCGAGACACAAATCAGGTAGGTGTTTTTTTTCTTTTTTCTTGTAGGCCTCATGATTACAAGTAGGCCTAGCCTATGTTTTATTAATTTTGCTATCTTTTCTTTTTTATTATTATTTAGTCTATAGATTTTATGCCTGTATTTCATTTTTTGCTTTTTGTTTCCTACTACAAAAGTTGTCTTTACATTTTGAAAATAGTTTCCTTCAGAATTACAGCTTTGTTCAAAATTTAATTTCAAAGATTTATTACCTAAAGTATTGATAAGCCCATTTTCATTTAAGTTTACTTGATTCACATCCAAACTCACATCCTCATTTAAATCTTTAATCACTTCAAAACCTTCATTACAATTAACATCTTCATTCACTTTTCCAATTCCAAATTCTACAACATTATTCTCTACAATATCATTTCTTAAAACATAATCGTCGCATAATTCTTCCATAACTAGGCCTACATCATTTACATTAATTACTTCATTCACACACACTGTTACAATAAGCTTATCAAAATTGTCATAAATTTTACATTTGTTCTCTACTGAATTTACTTTACTGGTCACATTTTTATTCTCTTCTACTAATTTACTCTCAAAAGATCTGGAAATGTCATTTACTTTATCATCAGTTGATTCTATTTTTACATTTATACTTTTTAAAATTTCATTAAGTTTTAAGTCACTCTCTGTTTTTAAATCTCTACATTCTTTACGCATAACCTCCATCTCTGTTTGGAGATTATCTAATTTTGTATTCAAGCCTTCAATCTTACTACTCAAATTATAGTTTAACTTATCATTATTTACTTTACTTTCTTCGTTATTTTTCTCTATTTTGAGACTTAACTCTTCTGACTTAATTTCTCTTCTGGCAGTTTTCTATTTTGCTGTTTAGATTATTGTTATTTATTTTATTCTCTACACTTAAATTTTCAAATTTTGCATTCAAGAATTGCATCATTGCTTCAAATTTATCTTCCACATTTTTGTCATCTGACCTAACCTTATTTGTATTTTGTTTGGTCATTTCACTTATCTCTAAGTTTTCAACCCTATCCTCCACACTCATAATGATGGATTGATCCATATCTAACCCTGAATCATTTAAGCCTCACTCTTCTACCTTATTTGCCATATTTCAAAACTGTATTCAACAATTTGAAGTTATAAGTTGACCGCCACAACGTCCCAAAAAACCTCCAAAGTCACCATGACATCCATTTCGTTTTCGTTTAACAACCCCGCGTTTAAGGGCGCCATTTTGTAAATATAGGTTACAATAATAAAAATATAAAAAGATAAAACTGTTAAAAAAATTAGTTTTCGAAAAACTTGCAAAAATAAAAAAATAAATATTCAAACTAATAAAAACGTTATATGTGGATTATTGTTCTCCTCGCCTTTACCTCATATATTTATTCGCCTCAAAAAAGAAATCGTCGCTCATAATACAACTTAATTATCATCAAAAACACTCCTCACTCTTCAACCTCTATTATAAAAATTATACATCACTTGACTCACCTTAACTTCAACGTACAACTCCACCTTACACCTTAAAACCTCATATTAAAAACCTTATAAACTTCTCCACTTGACTCTTATTAAAAAAAAAAATCAATAATCCACAAATAACCCATTTGCATGCTCTCATAGCATTTATGCGTATGTAATTACTTTTAAAAATACTTTACATTAATTTTAATTTCTCAGGTCATGGTTCTTGGCTGGAAAGTACTTACTAACGGATGAGCATGGTTAGATGAAAGAATTTAAGACATCGTGGCGGAACAACTAACCTTTTACTAACACATCATAGAGAAATAATTATTTACAAACAAATACATTATCATCATGAAGCAAACAAATTAAATTATCGAAAATTTATACAAAATATTACTAGGCCTATCTTAAACAAATTAAGACGCAATTCAAACTGAATGATGTTACTTGTTAAAAAAGTTTAAATTTTAAAAATGCAGACTGAAATTATTAAATCTTATGGCCATTATTACTTACTGAATCGTTCACTTTAACGTTTTTACCTAGGATTTCACTAATTTTCACGGATATCTTGAACACGCCTTCACTCTTATACGCACTTAAGCCAAGCACATGGTCAAATTTTTTCAATTTCACTTTATGTCGAAGAAATACGATCGATTTTGTTGCCGAAGCTTTCATTAATACTGCGACACTCCTACTTCACTTTGATGTAACATTCATCACTCTCCAATATCAAAAAACTACATTTTTGTTAGAAAACACTCCTGCCACATTCTACTATACATGTTATGCTTACACCATACTTGATTGAAGTCTCTCTAGGATGCAGTACAGAGCCTTCTGCATCAACTCAACTCTCATGAGCATTGTGATCTTAGTTTGCCTGCACTGCACATTCATACATGCTTAAAATATAATTTCTTTTATAATGTTTTCTTTCACCTTGTTATGCTGATAAAACTGTTCATTATACGACCATTTATTTATTTTAATTGTTCTTTTTAACCGCACCACTGTTTTTTGGCTATAGTGAGTTTTTTTTATATATATATCATATATTTTATACGCTTTCATACACAAATGTTTTTTAAGTCTGCTTTTTTATCTTTGTTATTCACAGTCTGCCTATTCATTACTTTATGTTTACTTAAATGATTCCACCTTAATTATTTTGCGTCATAAATGAAGTTATACATGTATACAAGAATTATAAATATTTATTATTATATATTGCGTCTTTACTTCTGTCAGACCACACCTCTATGTTTTTAGTCATTATGGGTATTTATTAATTTATGATCATATAACATTCCTGTTACATGGCTTTTAAGTGTTACACACTAACCTTGAAAACTAATAAACTTTAAATTAAATGTACATCCCATTTTAATAAAAAATTATTGTTTTGCTGATTGCATTACATATTTATTTCTCGAACATTATTTTTAATTTGTTCTTGTCGCTAAAAAATTACTTGCCTATAGGCTGAACAACAAAATGTGTCAAATTATGTAGTGTGTTATCAGGAATAAAATTTTTGACACTCTTCTTTATTTTTTATTAACAGTTACCATGTATACTTACAAATGACTTTCTAAATCCTTCATCCTCTGTTAATTTCTTTCCATATTCGTCAAAACCATCCATTGTTTTTATCGGGAGTAGTTTAAAAATTTCTTCTTCTGGCCTATTTTCTTTGTTTGTCGCTCTTGAGTCAGCTAACAGGTCTAATTTTTTCTCAAAGGTGTCCATTCTGTTGTTGAACGCAGCCACCATTGAAATAAGATGGTTCAGCTTGTCAATAACGTCTTCTGAAACATGAAATGTTGTAATTATAACTCTGGCTATTAACATTATTATACAACAGAACACCAATTATCCGAAACAATTGGGACCGAGTTAGTTTTGGATAGTCAAAAATTTGAATAATTGGATGTACTTAGTAATTTTTAATGATATTTTTTTAATAACAAACTATATTATTTGAATGATATACATAGGGTTTAAATGAACCAAAACTCCCAAGCATCCTTGCTTTTCCGTCAGCCCGTGCTTCCCAGTATTGCTCCTAAAACCTATTTCGATAATTGGAGTTTGGATAATTGGCGTTCTACTGTATCATTAAGACGTTGACCATCAGCTTAGGGTATTTTAAGGTGAATATGAATGAAGAATGTAGAAGAGTGTAGAATGGATGACATTTGCCAATTAAAAATTTACTATTGACAAAATTGACTGAAGCTTTTTTAGTCATGAGATAATTATCTTTTGAGGTTATTTTAGAGTTTTGAGAAGTAGTTTGGTTGTAAGTTAAATTTACAATTGAAAACATAATGAACTGCGTTTCGTTACTACACGCTGAAAAGTTAGAAGTTTTGTGGAGAATTTCAATTTATTAGATTTCATTTTGTAGTGATCAATGAATTGTATGATAATATAGTACCTGATGTAGGTTTTTTTAGGCGACTCTGCTGGGCTGTCGGCGGCTAGTGGGAGTTTCGTGGGTTTTTTGGGGGGGGGGGGGGGGGGAAATCATGGGGGGGGGGGGGAAGGGTCGGCTGCTGAAGGTGGCTATTTTGAGTATGGTAGGTGAAATCATGAGATGGAGAGTGGATAGTCGGCTGCAGAAGGTGGCTATTTGGAGTTTGGTATGTGAAATCATGATCAGAGTATGGAGTTGGAGAATGAATATTCAGCTGTTGAAGGTGGCTATTTGGAGTTTGGTGGGTAAAATCAGAGTATAGAAAGTGATGAAGAGATGTGGAGGCTACTTGGTTATTTGATGGAGGATTTCGAAATGGAGTCAAAGGTTTAGGGTAGTTCTGAGGAGAGGCGCAAGAAATTGATGAAGAGGTGAGAGATGAAGGAGAAAATGAAGTTAATGATGGGTGCTTTGGTGGGATAGTTTTTGATTTTTTAGGTGGTGGAGAGGGGGAACGGCTGTCGTCATTCATGTCCTCATATTTTAAGTTTGGCTTCCTTCTTCTTTTAACGGTGATATTTTCGTCATCATCTGACAAATTAGAAGTGTCTTCGGCTTTTTGTTCCTGTCTCTTTGCTTCAGCATAGGTTTCTGAAAACAAAACAAAAAATTGGGCTAAGCATAAATGTCACATTAAAGAAGGGAGAATTGTACTGAAAATGTATAAATTATTATTGGTTGTCTCATCTAAAAAAGTAAAGAGATAGAACAAAGTGATAGTAAATTTAGGCTAAGTTAATGATTTAAAATATGTACCAAATTATTTTTTTGGAAGCCCATTACAAAGAGTAATACATAATAAGTTTTATACTTGAAAAACTATTTTTTACAAATTCAAAATACGTAATTCAAGTTTATATAAGCCAAGATTAATGAATTTTTTGTTGAGACCCGAAACTGTTGTTTTTAACTGCACATTAATTACTTTAACAGTTGTGGTTTATTTAAATAATGTTACTTTTTGGATTAATGTATGGGCTGATTGCATTCATATATTACCGTATTGACCCAGTACGACAACTGGATGATTTTCCCAATCCGGTGATGAATCACATTCTTTTTTCAAAATTCTTGTCATATTCAAAAATTCTGCCTTTGACGTGGGGTATTTGCAGGTTTTTTCTTCTCGGTCTAACCACTTGGTGCAGATTACACCGATTGTGTTTTCTATCGGAAATTTTACTATGGCATATGGCAGCATATTTTTCTGAAATAAATAAAAACAAACTTAAGTTCAACTAACAAGTGAAATAACAAGCAGAGATTTCAACCCTCCATATAATAAAAGTTTAGTGGCAAATTTATGAATTGAGAATGAGTTTATTTCTGCATACAGTACACACTCGCTAATCCGGCACGTTCGGGATTATCGAAAGTGCTGGATTACTGAGCGCTGACTAAAACTAACAGAAATACGGGGAAAAGCAGATAGTCTTAAGTAACTATTTAGGTAACATGTCATTAAACCGCTGATTTCGCGCTTTGTCTCATGGACAATGATAAAAAAACACTTGATTTGTGAGGGGTTTCCTTACCTCCCGAAACGTACCTTAGTTAAGCTATTGAAACGGAAGGTAAATTAATAAAGATTTAAATGATGAATTACAAATCCTCTACACTGTTTTAGTTGATCATTAAAAATACAATGTTTTTTAACCCAACACCTGACACAACATACTATACTCTACTTACTCGGCAACAGTACTCTACTTTCCCAAAACGTAGCTAAGATAAGCTATTGAAACGGAAGGTAAAGTATAAAAGGTTTAAATAATGAATTACAAATCCTCTACACTGTTTTTAGTTTATCATAAAAACTTTACTGAGCAAGGCAAGTTGTGAGTATTCATAGACTTTTAAGTGCAACTCACCTTTCTTAGGTTATGTCATCTATTTGCTGGGTGGTATTACTATTATTTGTTGTCTGCATATCAGCAATGTGTTCATTCATGACCATGAATTAGCGGCAAAACTACAGTTTCATTTGAATGATTTAGCAAGATCATTTTTTCACAAATACTGTTGACTGAAGTTATTTTAAAATCTTTTGAAAGGTTTTTAACGGAAAAAATACATAGATCGGAACTGTTGCAGAAGGGATGAGAGACAAAATCTTCTTTTGATAAATATTCTTTGAATACTATGTACATTTCATCAGAGGATTTCAATTTTCCAATGTTGAAAATAATTACAACTCTTCCATCATTTAGGAGACAACATGAATCAGGAAAGTTAACTGTTATTTTAAATGTTTTGAAGGATATCTCTCTGAATTGATCTCTTAACTCATGTGTTTGAAATTGCGGTCTGCTTGAGTGAGGTTTGGAGAATATAGGTTCTGAATAAAATTTAGTTGCTTCCGTTTTCAATTAATTTTGTTGTTCGAACAATCTTCTCACAACTTGCTGAAGGGGCTTATTTCCACTTTTGACTAGCCTTTTCAACTTGCCCAAATAATTCTCAAATTTAAATGCGCTACAAGTATCTAAACTTCCAAATCTTGCAACATCATCAGCAATATGCAGTAAATTGTGAGTCATATACTGACCGCCATAGACATTAATAGTACTTTTTACGAAGTACTTCATCAGTTCTTTTGCATAATCCAAATGCTTGAAATATTTTGGTGTAAGCAAAATTCTCATAGCTATATGAAGAGATAGGAAATTGTCGTAATAACCAGGATAATCAGTCATTATTTCTTTCTTCAAAATTATCGGACAAGTATTTAATAGAAATTGTCGAAATTCTGTTGCTTTCCATCTTTTCATCTCATCTAATCCACTATGTTTCCCACCGCACGACCTCGTGTGCTTGCTGATGAGTGGTGGGGGAAGCCACCCCTCGAGTTCAGACAGGCTCGGGCCGTAGTATGCCAGCACTGCTTGCCGAGGTTAGACTGTTAACAACTGCACCCACTGTCCGTTGCCTTATTTGCCATTTACGTAGACAACACAGTTCTTCTTTCTGCGATTGTCGTGTTATTAGTGGATCGTAGAACAACTTTCCACTACTACATACTTCGACTACTTAGGCCTATACGGCACATCTGAACCCATCACTTCGTGTTTTAGGGGTTATTACTAGCCTACATTGACCTTGGTTGCCCTGCTGTTTCCACCTACTGTTGCTCATGCTGTAGTATTATTATTTTTTTAATAGGACTACTATTATTTTTATACAGAGTTTTTCATTCATTTATTTTTATTTATACAAAGTTATTCGTTGATTTTGAGTTTCATTCAACCGACGATGGAAATAGAAGTGATAACCGTGGACGGAGTGCGTATTCCGCACCGTGTTCTCACTGTCAATCCTGACGGCCAGTGCCTATTCTATTCTTTGGCCCTGGCGTTGCACGGCACTGACTCGCTGGGGTTTCAAGTGCGGACCAGTGTCGTGCAACACGTTTCCAACAACTGGTGTAGGTTTAAGCCATTCACTTTAACTGAAACGGGCGACATTTATAAAACTAAAGCAGGATATGTGGCTGAAATGAGCAAACCGTATCCGTACGTTTGGGACGTCTTGTGAAATCCAAGCAGCCTCTGAGATATTTTCTTATGAAATACAGGTTTACAGAGACGGTACTCTTTTTTACAGTTATGGGGAGCCTACTCAGGGAATCAAAAGGTTGAGGTTTATTGGGGAGCTTAAAAGTGGCCATTTTGTTGTTCTTATTCCTCTAGATCCTACTGTCCTTGAATTACCACAGAACGATAACGTCATCCCCCTGAAATCTGGCAATACACACAATATTGAGGTAATCCAGGAATCTTTCCACAACCTAGACCCAGATGTTCAAAAATGTCAATCTATGTCTCAAGTAGAATCGTGAGGATCCTCTGTCACTATTGAATCAGATCACTGTACCGTAGAATCTCCTGAGAAAATGACGAAACGAGGTAAAAAAAGACGAAAGAGGTTTTCCAATAACAATCGCAGAAAAGCAAACAGTGAGGCTGTCAAAAAATACAATGAAAATCATCCTGATGTAAATCGAGCAGCGGTAAAAAAATATACTGGAAAGAAA
>JAGFPH010009560.1:0-11279 GCA_018207615.1 Philaenus spumarius | reverse complement strand
TGTTATGTTTTGCAGGAATATGTTTTAGTATTTTAGTTATTAGAAATAGTATTTTGAATGTTAAGGTTTTGACCAGTAAGGCGGACAAGGAAGTACGGTATAAACACGGAAATTGTAGCGAGGTCGCGGGAGAGTTCGTTAAACGCGGAACACGGAACTCGCTTTGCTTTGGTTTGTTTTAAGATGACAACAAGGAAGCTAGACGGGTTATAAAGTATAATCCGAATCTAGAATCGGGGCCAGAGGATTGTGGTCGTTGGGCCAGAGTGGGTTGGTCGATAGGCCAGTCTGTTAAGGTGTTGGGCCGGTAGCTAGGCCAGTCTGTTATTATCGCGTGTGGCCGGAAAAAGTTGGGCCGGTTCGTCGGGCAAAGTGCGGCCAGGAAATCGGGACTTGGAATTCAGCTCGAGATTTGGACCATCGAGATACCTGTGGAGACATCAAACTAAGTGAGCAAACCAAAGTATTTCAGTCTATAGTTAGAGTCACGTATTATTCAGAGTTTTGGGATCATTCAGATAAAAGTAACACGCTTTAGTTTGCCAATACCGTAATCCAGTCTGTCTTATAAAGGTCAATACCTAGTATAAGAGATGTATGTAGCATAAGTGTAGCTAATGTGAGAAATTGTGTGTTATTTATAATTGTAAAGGCGTACAAATAAATTAATGTTAAAATAAGTATTTCCACTGAACCGCTGATGCATTATTGTTATTGATCTGTACCTTTGTTGTTAATATAGTAAAGTAGAGTTTGAACCCGGGTGTTAAGGGAACTAGAAATCCCAAACCTATCAATGCAGAATCCAGAAAATATGTAGCATTTACTTTTAATGGGCGAAATTTACAATTCAAAAGATTACCGTTTGGTTTAAATATAAGTACCTCAGTGTTGAAGAAAGGGTTAAGCCATGTCATGGGACCAGAAGTCCAATCTTTTGCTATCATTTATGTCGATGACATCTGCATAGCATCGAAAACATTTCATGAGCACATTGAACATTTGGCAAGACTTTTTGAAAGATTAAGACAGTTCAATGTTACAGTTAAACTTAGTAAGTCTAGTTTTTGTAAAAGGGAAATTAATTTTTTAGGTTATCATATTTCGAAATTTGGGTATAAGGGCAGATGAAGAAAAAGTTAGAGTCATTCAATCATTTCCAGAGCCAAGAAACTTAAAACAACTACAAAGTTTTTTGGGTCTGTGTAATTATTATAGAAAATTCAGACAAAATTATGCAGAGGTAACGGCACAATTTTGACATTTGTTAGGGAATAATGGTAAGGCAAAGAAACAATGGATATGGAGAGAGGCAGATAAAGAAGTGTTCAACAGAATTAAACAGGAATTCTTGAAATGTGTTATGCTGAAACATCCGAACTTTAGTGAGACTTTTTACATGAGCACCGATGCTTCGGATATTGCTTTAGGAGTTGTATTATATCAACTAGACCAGAATGGTGATAAGATGGTAATAGCATTTGCTAGCAGAAGCTTGCAAGACTTCGAGCTGAGATATACATAACAGAAAAGGAACTGTTAAGTATTTTATTTGGATGTAAAAAGTTCAGAAACTACATTTTAGGAAATAGGACAATAGTAAGATCAGACCATAAGGCGCTCATGTTTCTAAAGAACTGTAAGTTGACTCATGGGAGATTGCTTAGGTGGATGTTATACCTTCAGGAATACAATTTAGACAAAGAATATTGTCCAGGTAGAGAGAATGTAGCTGCAGATGTATTATCAAGGATAAGTAATAAAGATGTGGTTAGGAAGAATGAAGAGGGTGTGCTAAAAGTATATAATGCTAAATTAGAGAAACAGTGGAAATTTAATGATAATAAAATTAAGAAAATGTTTGAAAATTTAATAATAGAACAGCTAAATGATGTTAAATATAAACAAATAATAGAAACTTTAAATGATAAAGATCAAAATTATAGTAAGTTAAAGAAATATTTTGTAATTTACAAAAATGTATTGTTTAGAAGGTATAACGATTCAGATAGTTATAAGATATGTGTACCATTAGTTATGTTAGATAGTGTAATAAATGACTGTCATGAAAGGTACGGTCACATTGGCAGTAGCAAGTGTTACCTTATATTAAGAGAAACATTTAGTTTTCCGAAAATGGAAAAAATAATTAAAAATAAATTAAGGGGATGTGTACTTTGTCAGAAAAGTAAGATCAGCAATCAGAAGCAAGAGGGATTGATGAAAAACATAATACCGGATAAGCCATTAGATTTGATCGCGGTTGATTTATTTGGAGAGTTGCCCGTTGGGAGGGGAGGCGTTAAATATATTTTTGTTGTGTTGGATGTTTTTTGTTAAATTGTATCCTGTAAAAAGGGCAATCTCAAAAGTTTTGGCAGAAAAGATAACACAATGTTATATGGTTGAAGTAGGGAAACCGAATGTCATTCTGAGTGACCATGGCAGTCAATTTCAATCAAATGTATGGTACGATGTTTTAGGATGGGAAGGCATTCATATTAGACACACATCTGTATATCATCCTCAGAGCAATCCCAGCGAAAGATGCATGAGGGAGTTGGGAAAGATGTTTCGGATCTACGTAAACGAACAGCATAACAAATGGCCTGATTATGTAACCTTTATAGAAAAATGTATAAATTACTCAATACATGACTCTACGAATTTTGCACCTTATGAAATAATGTATCAACGGAAATGTCCGAGAATATACAGAAATTTTGTTGAAAGTCCAGATGAAAATGAAATAGACAATGATGAAAGATTAGCATTGGTAAGGAGACATCTTAAGTTGAAGGCTGATCAGCGCAAAAGATTGCATGACAAGAATGTAAAGCCCATAGTTTATGAAGTAGGAGACTTGGTCTTGGTGAAGAATCATTATTTATCATCGTATCTCAAGAAAGAGATAAAGAAGTTTTTTCTATTGTATAGAGGTCCATACAAAGTAAAAGCGAGAAAGATGGAGAACGCTTATGTATTGGAGGAAATAGAAACTGGAGAGGAGATAGGCACCTATAATGTGGTGGAACTGCGAAAATTCTATGTTTCGACGAAAATTGCTACGCCTTAATATTTGTGTTGGGTGTTAGTTGATAATTTATGATAACATAGATAGACAAGCATGTTGTATATATTCGTATAATGAATAGCTATGTGAATTTATAGATAATTTAATCCAAGTTTGTGTGTTGTATCCAGGCATGGCCCAATGCGTCATCATTGCGGGTCATAGAGATAGCAATGTTGGGTCATGTCTGGTGATTTCAAGGTACGGCGTCCTTTAAAAAACGGCCAAGTAGCTGATGTTCACCTACCATGGTGAATATCAGTGATTTATGTTTGTTGGTGTCATAAACCTCCATAGCTTTAAGGATGGTGTTTGCTGACGCACACCATCACAAACTTGATTTTTTTTAATTTTTTCTCCATTTCTTGTCTGGTTGTTGCACTTTGATGAAATAATCCATATACGTTGAGAGGGGGTCATTGCCATTTTGAAGGGTGTTTATTCACAATTTGTTATGCAGGTATAGTGTAATAAATTTGAATGAATGTATGTAAATGTAAAATTTAAAATATTTGTAATAGATTTGATTTGTGATGTGAATGGTTATTTAAAATGTGTTAATTAAGGATGATTGAGTAAAGAATTGCCACAAGTTAAAGATAAACGAATTTTATTTGTTGCCATGGTGATTTATGATGTGTAATTTTTGATTAACAAGTGAATTTTGATTTGTAAATGATGTATAATTTTTGATTTGTGAATAATTTGAACGTAACAATGTTGAGTGTTGAACAATGGAAACTCTAATATTGAATAATTTCAATGATGTATAATTTTTGATTGATAATCTTGATTGATGAATAATGGTGTGTAATTTTGATTTTTCAATATTATTTGATTTTGATATTTAATTTTGATGTTTAATTTTTTACTTGAATTAACAATCATGATTTTTTGATAATTTGAATTTTGTTGGATTTTTTGGTGGCAACTAATATTCAATTTAAATGTGAATTTTGGCAAACAAATCTTTGAATAAGGACTATGATTTAGATTTTAAACGTTAATAATAGATAAATATAACTTGTAATTTTGAAATTTTTAATAATATAAAGACCAGATTTCTTTGAAATTAATTTTTTTTTTCTCTTTTTTGAACATTTTTTTTTTTGTTACATGGACTGTAGTGTTTTTGGGTGTTCATGAAAGTAAATTCAACGAATTTCTTTCATGAACAGGGGGTGTCTGTAACACTTACAGGCCATGTAACAAGAATATTGTATGATCATAAATTAGTAAATTCCCATAGTGACTAAAAACATAGAGGTGTGGTCTGGTAGAAAAGAGTCGCAATATATAATAATAAATATTTATAATTCTTGTATACATATACAAATTTGTTAAGACGCAAAATAATTGAAGTAGAATCATTTAAATAAACATAAAGTAAAGAATAAGCAGACTATATAAATAAAAGAAAAAAAGCAGACTTAAAAACATTAACGAGTGAAAAATATATAAAATGTATAAAGTGTATAAAAGTTCACAATAGCTAAAAACAGTGGTGCGGTTTAAAAAGTAAAATATAACAAGGTGGAAGAAAAACATTGTAACAGAGAAATTATATTTTAAGCGTGTATAAATGCACAGTGCAGACAAACTAGATCACAATGCTCATGAGGATTGAGTTAATGCAGGAGGCCCTGTACCGCTTCATTTAGGAGAGACTTAGAAAAAACATGGCGAATAGATAGTTTGTTTGTGTGTGCCTTGCTGGCGAATTTTAAGAAGAAATATGGTTTTTTGAAGTGGAGGAGAAGAAATGAACTTCTAAAAGTGAACTTTGAGTGGTACAGAGTTGGTG
Organism: Philaenus spumarius; assembly: GCA_018207615.1. Classification (NCBI taxonomy): domain Eukaryota; kingdom Metazoa; phylum Arthropoda; class Insecta; order Hemiptera; family Aphrophoridae; genus Philaenus; species Philaenus spumarius. Next base: position 6,402 of record JAGFPH010009560.1, on the reverse strand, counting down.
TACGCTTGGACATAAAAATCCGTCGAATATATTCGAAGTAATGTGAACTTGTAGAAATGCGGCCACGAGGCGGTTTTTTGGAGTGTCGTCGTTGTGTGTGTGACTAAAATATCCTTTATAATCAGAGAAATCCTAGGTAAAGACGTTAGTGTGAACAGTTTTGTAAGTATTAATGGCCATAATTTTTAATAATATCAGTCTGCATTTCAAAATTTTAAAACTTTTTTAATATGTAACTTCACTTAATTTGATATTGCATCATAACTTAGTAAGCATAATTGTAACTGGTATCTTGTATAAATTTTTGATAATTTGATTTGTTTATTTCATGATGATAATGAATTTGTTTGTACATAATTATTTTTTCATAATGTGTGAGTAAAAAGATAGTTGTTCCGCCACGATGTCTTGAATTCTTTCATATAACCATGGCTACCCATTAGAGTGAGTACTTTGCAGCCAAAGACACATGACCTGAGAAATTAAAGTTACAGTAGAATATTTTTAAAGATAATTATATATGCATAAATGATATGAAAACATGCAAATAGGTTATATGTGGATTATTAGATTTTCTTTTAAGAGTCAAGTGAAGAAGTTTTATAAGGTTTTTTAAAGGAAGCTTAAAGGTGTAAGGTGAAGTTGTAAGTTGGAGGTAAGGTGAGTCACTTGGTGTATAATTTTTGTAATAGAGGTTGAAGAGTGAGGAGTGTTTTTTATGATAATTAAGTTGTATTATGAGCGACGATTTTTAAAGGTGAACAAGTATATAAGGTAAAGGCGAGGAGAGCAATAATCCACATATAACGTTTTTATTAGTTTGAACATTTTTTTATTTTTTCAAAGTTTTTCGATGGCCCATTTTTTTTAACAGTTTTAACCCATTTTATTTTATTTTTGTAACCTTCAGTTACACAATGGCGCCCTTAAACGCGGGGCTGTTAAACGAAAACGAAATGGGTGTCATGGTGACTTTGAGAGTTTTTTGGGATGTTGTGGCGGACAACTTGTAATTTTAACAAATTGTTGAATACAGTTTTAAAATATGGCAAATAGGATTGTAGAGTTAAACGATTCAGGGTTGGAAATGGATCAATCCATCAATGTGAGTGTACAGGATGAGGTAGGGAATTCAGAAATAAGTGAAACAATGAAAGAAGATGTAAGTGAGGTTGGGTCAAAAGAAAACTAAAATGATAGTGAGTTAAAAGCAATAATGTGCTTTATGAAAGAAATGAACAATAATCTAAACAGCAAAATTGAAAATTTAAGTGAAGAAAGTAAAGTGAATGATAAGTTAAACTATAATTTGAGTAGTAAGATTGAAGGCTTAAATACGAAACTAGATAATCTCCAAACAGAGATGGAGGTTATGTGTAAAGAATGTAGAGATTTAAAAACAGAAAGTGACTTAAATTTAAAGAAATTTCAAAAAGTATAAATGTAAAAATAGAATCAATTGATAATAAAGTAAATTACATTTCCAGATCTTTTGAGAATAAATTAGTAGAAGTGAATAAGAGTGTGACCAATAAAGTAAATGTAGTAGAAAGTAAATGTTGTGAAATTGATAATAAGGTTGATAGTAGTTTAATTAAAATGGAACAAAAGGTAGATTAAAGGTAAAATTTATATTGGTAGATACAGAAATTGAACAAGTCAAACAAAAAACAAAAGATCTGGAAGAAGATTTTACTGATAAGATTAATTCTAGATTTAAGAGTGTAAGTAGTAATTTGGAAGAATTTAAAAACAATATGGAAAATAGGCTTGATAATAATTCTGTGGTCATGATTGGTGATGTAAAAAATGAAACTGTAGTGCCAGATTTCTATCATGAAAAAAGGGAACCACATCCGAAGACATTTTTGAATGCTTTGGAAATGTTAAATAAATGTAGGCACGATAAATGGGAGTTTAAAAAAGTACTAATTAGGAAATATTTTAAAGAAGAGGCAGAAATTTGGTTTGATGTTCATAATGTAGAGTGGAAAGATTTTTCAGAATTTAAAGTAGCTTTCTTGAATAGATTTTGGTCTCAGGACAAACAAGAAAACTTAAGAGTAAAAATAATGCTAGGTAAAATATATCAAGGACAGGTTAGGTACATACATAACCATTTTATTAGATTGTGTAACGTGCTGTCGGCTCAGTGTTACAATCAGGTCCCTGTTCGGGCGCCGTTTTGTAACGTGCTGCGCTTACACAAGCCGTTTACAAACAAATTTATTAATAGAAAATATAAAAAATAAATAATTAATTTTGACAAAAATATTTCTAAGTTGATTTTAATAAAAAAATAACCTTTACTGCGTAACAATTATTTATTATATCCTACCTTCAATCCATATACTTTACTTATTTAATTAAATTATCACTTCAAAATATTACAACACATCATTCCCTTAATCACAATAAAAACAATCAAACATAACCCCAAAATTGAAGTTAGGTTATGTTGTAGTCAGATCTGTGTCTTCCCAGCTGACTATCAAATCTCTGTTACGCATTAACTTATCATATCTGTGCGTATAGTTGATTGCTCAGGACAGATCATCCTGGAAGTACGACATCTATGTTTCTACACACAGAGTTCATACCGCCAAAACGCACTGTTCACAATCTCAACTGTCGCCATTTTGAATCACTTATAAAAAACACTGAATTTAACCTTATTATTATTACAGGGTTCAATTTACCATAAAGTACTTCTGGAAAGGAGAAAACTCAAATTAAGAAAGCATAGTAGTTGACATTAATACTTTACTGTATCATTTTAGATTGTAAAAAACACACATAGATAGATTAAGTCAAATTGGCAAATCTTCATCTCATTTACCTCAATCAGACACTCAACCATACACATAAATTATTAATCATTTTATCTTAAACCTATAATAACTTATATTAATAAAATATTCGATTGCAGACTTAATTAAACTTAATTTATTACTTACAAATCTTTGTTTTTTATAGTGCACTTTAAAAATGAGTTTATGAAAGAAAATGAATTTACTTTTAACACATGTTTTAGTTTATGAAAATTTTAATTTAAATGATTTTGTACTTAGTCAATTGTTTAGCCTCATTAATCGTTGAATTTATTTCATGATCCACGGATATAACTCACTCCGAAAACACTGTTCGTTTTTATACAAGTCACTTAGCTAGTCCGCCATTACTTATGCTTTGTGAAACCCACGCTTGTTTTCCGAAACTTGTTTTGTTTAATATCTCTGACTACGGACGTCCGATCCTCTACACTCAAACATGAGTACACTGTCTCTATTATACTTTAGAAATGTTTAGATTGCATTTCTAACAGAAATACCGCACTTCTCCATACTTCTGGAACAATATACTTAACACATTACAAATAGATCTGCTCAGCAGAACGTCTCTGATGCTAGTGAGAATTATACATGGTTTCCGCTTGCCACCTCATGCAATGATGATGTCATATCACGTGGTTTCTCTCCACCAATCCTGATTCTCTTGTTATGTTAAACTGCGCACAATCTCTGAAATTTGTATCCGTTTTGAGGCTGAAGTCTTGTTTCTTTCTAAATGTACATCCGTTGTGGAGGCTATGTTCTAACAACGTCTTTCCTTTATTTAAAAAAAACATATTTAAGTTCTGTGTAACTAATATTTATGCCTTATCATATTACAAATTGCTTTTTTATGACTGAAATATATTGAAATTAAACTTGTCTGCAATCCCCCTTTGAATTTCTATGTTTATTATTTTTCATGAAAGTACTAAGTTTTTTAAAATAGGCTAAATTTCCAAAATTTACATTATGACCCCTTTTACATTATACCCTTATTTAAGAGTTTTAAAATCCCCGAAACTCACATATATTACAATTGTTCCATCAGACTCAATTCTTAGATCCACCAATGCCAATGGAAACATTTACTAGGCATATTGTAAAGCAGTTACCTAATGACTTAAGACTAGTGTTGTTGGCAGCAATGCCTGACAATTTAAATAAATTAGAAAAGATTATAATGGATTGGCAGGAAAGCCAGAAACATATTGGTGAAAATAGAAATAGTGGTTCAGAAACAAATATGTTTCGTAGAGAGTTTAATCAGAATAGGCCACCATTTTTCCAAAATAGGCCATTTCAACAGCATAGGCCACCATATGATCAGAATAGGCCAACGTTTCAACATAATAGGCCGCCATTTGAACAAAATAGGTCATTTAATCAGAACAGGCCGCCATTTAATACAAATAGTAGTGAAAATATGTTTAATAGGGAACAGAATGGACAACATAATAGGCCACCAAATAATTTTAACAGACAAATGGCAGGTAGTGGTAATAATCAGAATAGGCAAATCTTACCTGAACAACATAAGGGAAACGAACATCGACAATAATACAATCGGCGGGTATTAAATTGTCGAAACAGGACAAGCCGACAGAATGTAATGTTAATAAGATTTTAACGACACACATACATAAAAATAACAATAATAATTTAAATTTAGAATCAAATGATATGTTAATTGATGAAAATAATTTCACTGAAATTAAGTCTAAGCCTATCAAAGGTGATTAGAGATTGAAATAGAGGTATTCAATAAAAAATATTCTTGTATAGTAGATTCTGGTTCAGAAGTTACAGTGGTAAGTGAAAATATTTTCAAAGAACTGGTAGAGATAAGTCAAAATAAGGTTATGGAATTACCAGTATCAAATTTGTTAATAACATGAGTAACTGGTACTAGAAGCAAAAGAATTTCAAAACAAATATGTTTAGAGGTTAGGATAAACAATCAAACTTTATTAATGAATTTTTTGGTAATAAGTGGGCTAAATTTGGATTTCATAATGGGATGTGATTTTTTGGAAAGTTGTAAAGCCAGAATAGATTTTGAAAATAGATTAATACATTTTAAATATGAAGACATTGAAGTAAATACAAAATTCATTGATAAAGAAGAAGTGTATGTGTGTGGTTTGAAATTATGTAGAAATAAAAATAATGTTGTTTTTGAGGAAACAAAAATATTTAATAATATAGAGTCACAAATGGAGGACACGGTTTATTCTTTTTACAATGAGGCAATGTATAGTGAGGACAATTTGGAAGTAGTAAATAACGATAGGGAATTAGAGTGGGAACAAAATTTAATGGAAGTAATTAATAGTAGTAATTTGGGAAGTGAATTAGAACAAAGTAAATTGGCCACCATTTTGAATTATTATAGAGACATTTTTTCGGACAAAGCGGGAAAAATAAAAGATTTTAAGGCCAAATTAAATATAAAACAAAATGAACCGTTTGTAAACAGGTCGTATGCAGTGCCTCATTCAAAAAGGGAAGCAGTGCACTGCGAAATTGAAAAAAATGATAGCAAATGATATTTTAGAAAGTTCAAGCAGTCCTTATTCAAATCCTTTAGTATGCGTCATAAAAAAGGACGGCTTAGTAAGATTGTGTCTAGAAGCAAGACAAGTGAATAAATTAATAGTACCTGATAGGGAGGCACCTGAGAACATTGATGACTTGTTACAAAGATTTGAGGGGGTAAATTATATTAGTAGTATTGATTTAGTAAGTGGGTTTTGGCAAATAGAATTGGATGCTGTTATGTTTTGCAGGAATATGTTTTAGTATTTTAGTTATTAGAAATAGTATTTTGAATGTTAAGGTTTTGACCAGTAAGGCGGACAAGGAAGTACGGTATAAACACGGAAATTGTAGCGAGGTCGCGGGAGAGTTCGTTAAACGCGGAACACGGAACTCGCTTTGCTTTGGTTTGTTTTAAGATGACAACAAGGAAGCTAGACGGGTTATAAAGTATAATCCGAATCTAGAATCGGGGCCAGAGGATTGTGGTCGTTGGGCCAGAGTGGGTTGGTCGATAGGCCAGTCTGTTAAGGTGTTGGGCCGGTAGCTAGGCCAGTCTGTTATTATCGCGTGTGGCCGGAAAAAGTTGGGCCGGTTCGTCGGGCAAAGTGCGGCCAGGAAATCGGGACTTGGAATTCAGCTCGAGATTTGGACCATCGAGATACCTGTGGAGACATCAAACTAAGTGAGCAAACCAAAGTATTTCAGTCTATAGTTAGAGTCACGTATTATTCAGAGTTTTGGGATCATTCAGATAAAAGTAACACGCTTTAGTTTGCCAATACCGTAATCCAGTCTGTCTTATAAAGGTCAATACCTAGTATAAGAGATGTATGTAGCATAAGTGTAGCTAATGTGAGAAATTGTGTGTTATTTATAATTGTAAAGGCGTACAAATAAATTAATGTTAAAATAAGTATTTCCACTGAACCGCTGATGCATTATTGTTATTGATCTGTACCTTTGTTGTTAATATAGTAAAGTAGAGTTTGAACCCGGGTGTTAAGGGAACTAGAAATCCCAAACCTATCAA
>JAGFPH010009559.1:0-23742 GCA_018207615.1 Philaenus spumarius | reverse complement strand
AATAATAACATACAGAAAATACTGCGTAAAAAACAGGAAATACCACCAGAGAAGAAGTCAGGCATCTATAAAATAGAGTGTGACGATTGCGATTGTTTTTACATCGGACAGACAGGCAGACCTTTCATAGAGAGATACAAAAAACATTTGCCCAAAAATAGCCTGTATGCTAATAGAGCTAGTTTCGTGCAACACATAATCGATAATAAACACTCTTATACAAATTTTGAATCTAACCTGACACCACTTCACATCATTAAAAAAGGACCAATGATGAATGTCATCGAAGAATACGAAATATACAAAGCATTTAAACAATCGCCAAATGACATTCTCAATGACAAGTTATCATTCCAATCAAACTCATTATTCGAGACGACAATGAGATTTGAGTAACTGATAAGACCAACCCAATTAACTTGATAACTTTGGCCTTACTGTGATGCCAGTAGTTCGCGGACCATGAAACTGCGTACACGTTTGAAAGTTGGTTAAATCAAAGTTTATGTGTATGTATTTATTTTTGTGTGTAGTGTTTTATGTTTTTTGTTAAAGTTTAATGTTGTGACGACCTCTACGGAGTGATATGCTGATAATGGAGTTTCGACTCCGAAACGCGTCTTTGTAACAAGACAACGCATAGTCACATGACGGAACCATAAAGGTAATAAAATTTATTACTCAATATATTATATAATTGTGACTTGGACACCAACAATGAACATTAAAATACATATATAATTTTTAATTATATCCCAAAACGTGTTCTGGAAACCATAATAGGTGTTCGTTGACCCCTTTCGACCATTGGTCTTACCGCAATAGCTCATCTTTCCTATGGAAATTCGCAATTAATCAAATAAGTTGTACACACAATATTTCAAATAACAAATAATATTGCCAATAAATTAACTACAGTTAAACAACTATTACCCTAAATAGCCGTTTGTATACAACAACCTGGTGAAATTTGGGTCAGTGATTTCTACACACTTTGTAGAGATTAATAAACTTTGAGTTTGACAAGTGAGAAGGAATTAATTTTAAAAATATAACAATACACAAATTCTCACGCACATCCGTTTTATAATCAAACATGTTTCAACGACAAAGTCGTCATCTTCAGTGTTACATGAGCTATAACTAAAAACTTATAACTAGTTTAACCTAGGAGCTAGATATTTATACCCCTCTATAAAAGTGGGCGTGGTCTTAGTGTCTAAACAACCAATAGGGTTATAGAAAAAACAGGAAGTGAAATACCAAAATAAATATAATGAAATACAATTGTTAATATTGCTTTATGATTTTCAGATTTATTATTCAAATAATTTGATGTAACTGTTATATACTTGTCCAACACCATTCTGTAATATTGCCCTCCCTTTTCCTCCTATTCACTTTGGTATTTCACTTTCTGTTGTTACGATAACCTTAGTTCTTGTTTAGACACCAAGACCACGTCTACTTTTGTAGAGTGGTATAAATAAAATATGTAGCTTAGTCCTGTTAGACTAGTTATGTTTTTAGTTGTAGGCTCTTGTATCACTGAAGATGACGACTTTGAAGTTGAAACACCTTTGTAGAGAGTTGGAAGTTCTACAAAGATTAAAACCATTTTTTTTACCATTAGAGGTATTTGTAAAGATTTGTTTGATTTAATATTTGATCTTGAACTGCATTAATTGATGGGGAATTTTCAATTTCCTTTGAAATGGTTATTTGAAGGTTTGCACCAGTCCTTTTCAGATTTTTCCTTGGTTGAATTAGTTAGTGATTGAATATTGAATTAGTTTGACTGGAGTACTACAAAAAAAAAACTGTCAACCAATTGGTCCGAAAATAATTTTATAAATGAAATTTAATACTTTTTCATGAGAGTACGCACATTTTTCCTTTAAATATACAAAAATATATATTCGCAAGTAATTAATTTTCAAGCTTGTTCAAACTAAATTAAAGTGTAGCAAGATAAATCTTTTCTAAAGATAAAGTTTACTTTTTCTGACTCACGTCTTTGGCTTCTCGTACACAACAGTACGAGGTGTTTTATCATCTTGATCCTCTTCGATTACACCGTCACACTCTACTAAAAATTTCACCCCACCTGGATACCTGCAACATTCAAGTAAGAACAATATTTCAGGTAGTCACAACTACTTTAATACTTTCACAAGCACCTAGGCATGAGACGTATTTAATAGAACGTGTATTTTTTTGCACTAAGTACAATCACAGTACAGCAAATTGTACTTAAATAGTAATGACCTTCTAGATGTCATGTACGGTACAAATATTACAAAAGGAGTGGTGATGTTCTGGAACTTCGTTTGCTGTGATTTGCTAGCATCGCCACTTTCAATCATTTTTAAGACACTTTACACGAAATAGTTTTGATATGAGGTCACTGATATGTCTGAGCAGAATAGGAAAAGGGAGGGGTGAGAGGCATTAGAGGGCTTGGTTTGTTGTTTAGGAACAAATTATTCACTGTCCAATTACTGATGGTAATGACAGCAAATGTACATGCAATATTGCTGTGTTTACTCTGTTGGTATAGGATACAGGGTTGAACAAACCAATTATTACACATAACTTAACTATTATCTCTCAGCCAATTGTTTTGACTGTGAGACCATCCGATAGAGAATCAAAAGTGCTAAAAAAAGAGGTGCCTTGATATTTTTTGTTAAACTGTATGGTTTCCAAATAATTTAGGTTTGAAATTTTCAAACAGCCGCCATTTTGAAACGCATGATTGGATATAATCGCTTATTTTTTTTCGTGCCAAGTTTGAACATTATTGTTAAGTTGAAACATTTGTCTAAATAAGAATTATTTTGTAAAAAAAACCAAAATGGCGGATATCTGGAAAACAAAGCATTTCCGAACCTATGTTTATAGGATTTTTTTTCTTTATTTTCACTAGTAGAACACGTCCTGAAAGTTTTTCCTGAATCACCCAGTATAATGAATTTTGCGTATCGCCTCCAAATGGTCTGAAACGTACAGAGACAAAGTCCTACCCTCCTCCGAACAACCGTTTTCAAGTTGGGTCGAGTGTAATAGCTCTTATTTTCTTCAAAAAATTCGGCTAAATGCCATGAAAGGTTCGTACATTGTGACTGAAATTTTAGCAAAAAATTAAGCCATTTACAGGTGCTGATATTATGTTTTTTATAAACTTTGGAATTACTATTGAAATTAAGCTCAAGGAGTATATATTGCACAAGTATAAAGAAAAAACAACTCGTATTAAATGTTATTGATTATATAAAGTGGAAATAAAGGGTGCAGTTGAACAGTGCCTATACGAGAGCCGCCAATTCATAAATGTAATTTAAACCGATAGCACTTAAAATTACGATTTTTCTTAATTTCAAGTACTAAAAGTGATCTTTATTTCAATCGTTTACACAGAGATAATTATACTAAAGAGCTGAAAGTATTTAAGATGGAACAATTACAAAGCCATAATTATCGACTCCTATAAAAGCGAATGAACGTCCATACATACATGAGTAACATATAATATAACATCTGATTTCACCCATCACTTAACAAAACCCAGCATAGATTATACTTTGAGGTTATGTTTACAACTTCAATCATTATAAATTTCTTGTGAAGTTGATATTTTTAAATACGAGTTATAGAACTAATGTGTGCTATAATATGTTATAAGATTTTGTGAGGTTATAAACTGTATAAACCTTTCAACTATCAATATATTTGTTTATACAAATTTAAAGAAGAGATACCTATTTGTTTAGCTTCGGAAACTTTTGTACATCTTCATATCTATACTAATATTATAAAGAGGTAAAGTTTGTTTGTTTGTTTGTGTGTTTGTTTGTTTGTTTGTATGTAGGGGGTAATCTCTGGCACTACTAAACCGATTGAAAAAACAGTTTTACTAACAAAAAGCTACACTACCTGTGAGTAACATAGGCTATAATTTTCATTTCGATAAAAACCTTTTTTATTCCAATATTTGTAAATTTAGTCGGAAAAAATTCTTAGGTTAGGCCCAGAATGATAAATCAACACATGTATTTACATTTATTACCATAGCAACCAATTGATAACAGATAATATAGCTGTTAGCTCCATTTTTTTCCATTAACAGCTGATTTCAAAATTTGAAGCAATTATTGTATTTCTAGCTTTTAGGTTAGGGTTTTTAAATGTAGACCTGAACCTTGCTGGTTCTTTTAACCATTATTATAACTGCTGTTATAAAATATAAGAAATAATTTAATTTGAACATTTGACATTATTTACCATCTTAGTTTTGAGGTTATTATTAATCCTGCACCTTTATTATAAATAAAACATAACATATGTTTTTAGAAGGCTACATTGGGGGTTGGCGTGCGGAGCACGCCGGGGTCTCCCCTAGTAGCATATAAACATATTCGATTATTAATTTCTTCACTATAATATAACTTCTAAATCATTTGATCTATCAATACAAAGTAAAAAGCAATTAAAAGATAATATTTGTATCTTTCTTTAAATATAAAATAACATATAAACAAATTTAACAAATAGGCCTACAGCTTATGATTGTACACATTTACCGAATTAAAAATCCTCGTCAGCATAATTAGACAGGCGTGTGTAGATAAAGTCTTTTGTATTTAAATAGTAATTTTTTTAAATGATGTATTTCTGATGTGTATCTAATTAATCTGCCTGTGATTTTTCACGGGAGTTTACTAGTTTTAGATAATGTATATCATTGACACTTTCTTGATCCCAAAAAAATTAGCACTTTGTATAATCCTACTGAGAGTGAGAACCCCTGATATATACAAACTAAAACACCAATAGGTCATTGTTAATTAATTAGGCTACTGAAAATGTACACGTACCTGCCAACAACATTACTATCAGCGAACGCACTGTGAAGTAATATCTGTCCGTGCCGGAATTTGAGCTGTAATATACAAGTTGTCAAATTTAAATAACAGATGTCCCTATAATGTTAAACATACATTGATTATAATATTGTACAGGGCAATTCAAAACTGTGGTGTAAAAATAAACAACTGTTCTAAGAGTAAAACAAAATTTTGTTTGCTTCCTATAAAAGTGCTTGGTGTTCAATTTTGTTTGTGCATATTAGGTTAGTTTTAACCTAACTAACGCATATTATAATTATTGCCATCATTTGTGTGTTAAATTATCAAACAAATTATTATTATTTTAATTATCAAATTAAATTTGCGTGTGCTTAGTGTTTTGTCTGTGGTTGGTGTGTTTGACTTCACAGTCTTAGCTCTAAGATGTATCACGTAGATATTTAAGGTTAGTAGTAATTGTAGTTTTAATTACTCTTACATAGGCCTAGTGCCTGGGTTTATGTACTTTAGTTTTAGTCACTTGAGAACGGGAATTGATTTGTATTCCCAAAACGTTGTGTTTGATAATTTAACACACAAATGATGGCAAATGTCCGAACAAGTAATTATAATAAAATTCAACATCCATCATTAACTAACAATAACTTCTAACGCATATGATAGTTGTGCAGTTAATTAAATCTACTGTAACATTTTAACGAATGTAATTATCACAATGAAATGTAATTAGTTATGTTTTATATTAAAAAACTTCAGTTATAAATATGAAAAACATTTTCTTCGGTTTTTTAGGCAATAACTACTTGTCTGGTTATACTTAGTAACAATAAAAAGTAATTTGATCACGCAGCTTTAACTGCTGATGTGAGTTAAGCGAATTAGAAAAAATAAAGTTCATATATTTTAGGGTATCAACCAACTATTTAGAAAATTGACAAAGGCGCTGTACAGCTGTATATTAGTAGAATTTGTTTGTACCTTCCACCTAGACCAGGCTCACTCGTTGCTTCGTTCCACTTTCGATTGTTTTGCGAGTTTGCACCTTGACCTTGCGACCTCGGATTATGGACTGCTCTACTTCGTTCGCAGCAGATAAACTCGCTTCGCGTCATAGATCGCAAGCTGCTACCATGGTAAAGCCCTCCACGTTGATTTGAACTTGGTAGTTTTATGTCATTTTAAGTTTTGATTAGGGATGGGTCGATTCTCAAATTTATCGATTCTGATACCGATTCCGATTCCAAGAAATCGATTCCCGATTCTCGATTCCATCGATTCCAATTGCCATAATTGTAAAGGAAAGTAAACATTGTTATTTAATTTTAACTGCATGGTTTTTTCACTTTAATGTTATTTGTTAATATTGTTATCGAACTAAGAGGAACGTAAATAAAACTGCTGATTTGGATTCATTATAAAATGTATATATATATATATATATATATATATTTCATTATACTATATAAAAAAGCTGTTTTCTATCTGTATGGACCTGGGTGGAAAGCCAAGGGACATAAAAATCACGCATAATTCTCATAATTCAAAATCGGTTTTCCCGTACCCAAAAACATATAAAACGTTACCCCACTCTGTATTTTCAAAACTTTGATCCATAAACGTGATCGTGAAGCGCTACGACTTTTTAACTGTCAAAATCGATTTTCCCGTACCCAAAAACATATAAAACGTTACTCCACACAGAATTTTCAAAATTTTGATTCATAAACGTGACTCCGACGCGCTACGACTTTTTAACTCTCAAAATCGATTTTCCCGTACCCAAAAACATATAAAACGATACCCCACACTGAATATTCAAAGTTTTGATCCAAAAACGTGACTCAGACGCGCTACGACTTTTTAACTGTCAAAATCAATTTTCCCGTCCCCAAAACATATAAAACGTTACCCCACACACAATTTTAAAAATGTTGATCCATAAACGTGATCCCGAAGCGCTACGACTTTTTATCTGTCAAAATCGATTTTCCCGTTCCCAAAAACATATAAAACGTTACCCTACAAAGAATTTTCAAAATTTTGATCCATAAAAGTGACTCCGACGTGCTACGACTGCTGATTTTATAAAGTAGAATAAACGTATTAGTTTAAAGTAAACAGCTGATTTTACCGTTCTCCAGCTTATTTTACAAATAAGAATAAACATAAGTTTTATGCAAACAACTTATTGATTTTGTCAATGGAAATATAACAGAAAAATCAAACAAGGTTGTTTTTTATAATAAAAAGATGTTTTGATTAAATGTGTTGCTTTTTCGGTGTAGCATAATGATAAATATCGTACGTAACTCGTCCGGTAAGTTTTTCCGTGCTTGCACATGAAAATCCCGCACTCGGCTGCGCCTCACCCGGAAACTATCATGCTCGCAAGGAAAAAATCTATTTACCGGGCTTGTAACGTAATATACTATTAAAGAGTAAGGGTTTAACTTTTTAAGGACAACTTAAGAACAGAAAAACCATATAAAATAAATATTAGTAGGTAGGGTAAAACATTCTTAATTTGATGTAAGTAGACATTTTCCCCACTAAAAGGTTTAGGCAATTGTTAGCTTTGTTAAGTAAACGCTTTTTGTTTTAGTTTTGTTCATGCGTAGACTGTTATTTGTACACAAGAAATCAAGTCAGGTAGGCTCAAGGTCAACCAGTTATGGATTCATTTCTTATCGTGTCTATTTATAGAATTAGGGTGTCTACTGTGACGAAAACTAACACATTTTATATATCGGTAACGAAAGTTAAAGTAATAATTCTATTTGTTTTAGGTCGGGTAAAACATTTTCTACAATTTTGGGACTTACGTTACCCGTGATTTATGATTTTTGTAGGAGTTCCAACGGAATGCCTTTGTTTTACTTGTTATTCATTCCCGAAAATAGCTACATTTAATTTCCACTTTTTCCGAATTTTACAACTGTCATTTAAATTACATTTTCGAGGACCTTAGGCGTTGTAATTTAAATTAAAGTTTACGTCGGCGTTTTCTTAAATTAGCGCTAATAATATCCGGTGTCGTATTTTTTTGACGACATTCTTTCGTCATTTTATTTTAAATAATATTTCACCAATGGTAGTTCATGTTCATAAAATTGACACAAATTGTATTCGGACATCGATTTTTTGCGTGCATTCACTGTGGTACTTAAATTATGTTTTAACGCTATTGAATTTAACGCATTGTTTTTTATTAAATTGGACTAGGTTAATTGTACTTGGGTAACAATTTCTTATACGGACATTCCATTGTTCTTGGGAGTAGGTTTATTCACGGACATACGCTGTTGTATGGATTGCGATCGAATGCTGGCGTTGTATAAAATTAGCGCTAATAATATTCGGACGTCGCATTCTTTTGCGGACATTCCTCATTTTATTTTAAACAATATTTCACCAATGGCATTAATTTGGCACAAATTGTATTTGGGCATCGATTTTTTTGCGGACATTCACTGTGGTACTTAATTTCTCCGAATACTTTTTTGCGGACATTCACTGTGGTACTTAATTTCTCCGAATACTTCGTATTGGAATGAAACGGGATGTAACGACTAATATAACGAGGAAATATAAACCGGGGCCGCGGCAATCGGCGTACCGGACGTATTTGCAGAGATTGGTGGTGGCCGAGCTCGGAATCGACTTTCCCGGAATCGAATCGATGCCGAGAATCGGTGAAATTGACTTTTGGAATCGAGAATCGACCCATCCCTAGTTTTGATCAATTTTTTATGGGAACCAGACAATTTTATAGATAAATAAAATAATTCAATCACATAGCTGAACCGCTTACGTGAGTTGAGCGAATTTCCAAAATTAAGTTTATATGTTGTAGGGTTTCAACCGGCTACTTGGTAAATTGGTCCACTCACAAAGGCGCTGAGCTAGTATGCATCCCGGCCGTCGGCCCTGGATTAGAAATGGTAAAATCTCCCACGTAGATTTTAAACGGGTACTTTTATAGTATTTTACGTTTTGAACGATTTCGGGCAAACTAGACAGGCTATAAGGTCTTGTAATATAACACCTTATATTTATTGTTATAAATAAAACAATTATATCCTTGTACGAAAAACTTCAAAAACTTTTTACTTCTGGTAAAAAAATGTGCTTCCGGTTGTTGGATTTTTTGGCTAGCAAACTCGTCCGAGCGACTTGTATAAAACCAACATGTGTAACCAGATTGGAATCAAATCGGACATAAAATGTGCCCACATGTATACATATATATTCATATATACAATTTTTAATAACATTCCAAAACATGTTCTACGAACCAAGATCTGTGCTCATTGACCACTCCCGACCTTAGGTTTCACCATAAGACTCACTGCAATAGCTCATCTTTACAATGGAAATTCGCTAACAACAAATTTCATTATATTTTTTATGTCTATAAATAAACATAATTACATTTTGTAATTTTTGAGTAAACGTAAAAATGTATTTTCTTTTTATGTCCATTGAACACCAAACAAAAGCAATGAATGTTTTCAATCCAATGTTAGTAGTCGTATATTAGATGAACAGTTTGAAATATGTATGCTAAACAATTTTTTAAAGCAAGAAATCATAACATAATTTATATCAAATTAAATTAAACCTGAGAAATCGAAACTAAAAAGAAACGAAGTGAATCGAATGGTAAATTAATTCTTTTGAAACAACTCATGAATCTAACAGAATCACTACTGTCCATTCTAGAGGATTTTTGACTTCATTGAACTCACAAAAAATAACTTATAAATAAATATTATTGAGCTTGACTTGTGAGAAGAGAAACTTGATAGAATAAAACTTGAACACAGGATCTCACAATTAATTAATAAATTTAGTAACTCAAACGCGTTTCATCGACAAAGTCACCATCTTCAGTGATGCACGAGCTGCAACAATCAAACTATAACTAACCTAACAGTGTAATTGGTTACTGTTAGGCTAGTTATTACAACGCTAGTTATAATAATTAGTTGGTTAACGCCTTAGTAATGTAGTCACGCCACTTTGAGTTTTGTATAAATACGCGGCCTGAAATACTGTTAGTTTAGTTATAGTAGCTCGTGCATCACTGAAGATGGCGATTTCGCATTGAAACGTGTTTGAGTTAATAAACGTATTAGTTCTGTGTTCAAGTTTTATTCTTAACTTGTTTATAAGTTATACATTGTCTAGATCAACTGAGTAAAATTTGGGCTAGTTTCATTACACTTCAGCTATTTTTGATACTCTACAAAATTTTGACTGAATGTACTGTCAGACCTCGATAATCCGGCACGCTCGGGGATTTGGTGATGCCGGATTATCGAATATGCCAGATTATAGCGGTCTTCCTTTAACATGATTTAAACAGGGAATAAAATATAAATAAACGCATATGTACTATATATACATACATATTATACGTAAATTACACGTTGAAACTACGTAACATTGTGTAGAAAGATGAATCTCAGGTTGGGACGACTCCATTCCCCTTTGTTGTTGGCTTCCGTTAGCCAGTACGTTGTGGGGGTTTGCTATTTTTACTCCAGCCTGTCACAAATTCTTCAAACCCCTTTCACTTCCGAACTGTGCTATGCGGTTTTCAAGTCGAATAACTATTTACAAGAAATTCAATGTATCTTTTTCCAAAGACTTCAGTTTGTTCAAATAATCTTCATTAAGTGGAATACGTTCAACAAGATACTGTCAGCAGCGAAAGTGTTAAACGGCGTTTAACCGGGAATGTTTTTAAAGGACGGCGAGAGCACATTGTTTTGAATCAGTTCAATTTTTAAGCGAAATGTTGATTGAAATGTTTGTTTTGAACAAGTTTATTTTGAGCAGTAGATTTTTACACACTGTTTTTGACAGATGCGAAGCCAACAGACAGTGTAGACCAGGCCTACATCACTCAATAACTACAAAAACTGCCATTTTTAATGCATGCCAATTTTCGAGATGACGGATGCCGAACTACCGGGTCTGCTGGACTATCGAGTGCCGGATTATCAAGGTCTTACTGTACTTGGTAAGAATCCATTTTAATAAAAAAAATCACAATAATTAGTAAACTCTACAATTAATTAACTGTAAAATTTACTACAAATTGCGTGTAGTTTTTTCTACAAACCTATAAGATATCTTCAATTGATAGATGTACTTACTTTGATTTTATTGAGCCTGGATATAATGTGCTGTATTCTACATTCTTCACTGCACGACTCCATTAATTTTGTTAATTTCACCAATAAAAACAGAGCTAAAATCAAATTGCTTTCCAACTCTTGCTGCAAAATTATAATTTGTCTTTAGTTAAGAGTAGGCATAGTATTAAACTATAAATAATTCTAATTGAAGTAAGCTATTTTTAGCATGTAAACAGAAGCAACAAAATGTAAAAAATATTTAATTCACTGTTTCTGCTTCAGAATGTTACATGTTTGTGCTACACTCATATAAAGTAAAAATGTATAAAACAATTTTAAAAAAAATCATAATAAAGGTTCATTTATACAGATCCGTGATGTATCAATGCCGTGACAGTTCAGTATCAGTGCTATCAGTATTTCCTCATTCCCACACATCAGTGCGGTATCAGTTCTGTTTATATTTGTAGACAATTCAAACTTTAATAACTCTAGAAATGGAAATAATTTAGACCAATAGCCCAAGCTAAGTTAGTGATTGTTTTATATTTGTAGGCCAAAATTATTTTTTATGCCTTCAAGAATGAAGTAAATAAAAAGGATAATAAAAAATATACATTTTCAATGATTTTTAACCACAAAGTCAGGGTCGTTTTTAACCTACCAGCGCCCTGAGCACTTCTAACTGTTGTGCCTCCATCACTACCAGAGCACTCCTCTTTTTGAGTTCTTGCCTTGCCAGTTTTGGTTCGGGAGGGATTTTATTTTGGTCCATAAGGTAAGGATAATGGCATGGCATTGAGACTCTTGTGTTCACTTCTTGTCTTACGACATCATGGATCACCCACCAACCCTTTTGTAAATTAGTACAGTAAATTGTTTGTAATTACAGTATTACGTATACAGTCATTGTACGACGACCGTTTTCAACTCGTTCATATTCATCGTTTTTGTTAAATCTTCTGTGAAAAAATGCTTGTACATTATACCGGAAATTTTCTGTATTATTTCGACAATCCTAAGTGGTCGCAGGCAGTGATTGCTAAGATTTCTGCATGAAAGACTGTACAATTAGTTTAGATTACTTTAGGATAGATTCCTGCATTGAAGGAGACCCCTTGCACGTCGACCTTAGGATTATAGTTGAGGCCTAGTAAGGTTAACTAAGACCAAATAGGCTGCCTCACATCCACATTGGGTACTTTTCCTAAACATACACTACCCAAAAGGTTGTTTATAAATTATATGATTAAATCATCTGTAAGTTTGTTTTGCATTTGTAATCGCATATATTATTTCTCAAGACTATTTTTTTGTCGGTACGCCATAACTTCCTTAATACATCATCAAATTACATGAATGAGGCATCATTTTAAAGCTTTCCTTAACCACTACACGGGAAAAATAGACAAACAGCTTAAAGTTCATGTTTTAATAACAAAAATTGATTTAAAAAACTTTTATATTATACTCTGTATGTTCCTAATGAAAGGCGCCATCTACTAACCATCTGTTTAACTAGCATGACAGCTGTTAGTTAGATTGTTTACACTGTAAGATTGTATAGGGAAACTGTTATTTATAAACCAATGTAAATAAATAAACTTAATTAACTGAATTAAATCAACGTGTTAAATCAGGTAAATGTAGGCCTACTCCGAACTTGCGAAATATTCGCACGGGTCAGCTAGTAATAATTTATTACTGTTTAAATATTATGAGGTCACCGTTAAATGAAACATAGGCTACATTAAATTATTTAGTTTACAATAGGGGTTCATGGGGGTTGGCGTGCAATGAACCCAGGGATGTCGCCAAGTATTATTAATAATACAATAAACAAATTTCATGGATGTCATTATTATCATTATTAACACTTCAGAACACGCCCTATGGGAATCCCTGCTTTTTTTTTTTTTTTTTTTACTGTGTTAAAACATGCAGTCAGAGGGCACTAGTCTCAAGGACATCTTTCCTACCTCCTCCTGTGCACTATGTTGGCACCTTCAGTTATTCTTGAGCAGTTAGGGTGAAGTGGTGTATTTTTATTTGTGTGACAGTGGAGAATCCTGGTCTGAGTGTATGGTAGTGTTGACAAGAAAAAGGCAAGTTGAACAGGAGAGGAATGCTGTTGAAATTCGTTGTTAGGCCTATTATCTTCATAAGCCACACAGAAAAACAAATCAACATGCAACACCTGTGAGAAGCCTATATTATATTTGTAATTGTTGATTTTGCAGCATTCGTTCTTTTACGTTTTCTAGATTTTAACAAAACGTTTGTGGATAATGTTGATACAAAATAAATGTAAATTATTATAAATAATGTGTTGTGAAATCCGCAATAAAACCATTCTTTCTAATATAATGAGAGAATCCCCATCCACGCATATCATCAAGTTGCCACAGAATGAGAAAAAAATATGGTAAAATATGACAAGATTTGAAAATTTTGTTGTTCATTTCTACATTAAGATTTAGTAAAATATAAACTATGAGAGTATAAATATGCATGTCTAAACCATTAAGTCAAGACCTTCACTATAATAAACATAACCTTCCGAGTAGGAAGTACACAAAGTTTTGTGACAGTGAGGGATTCCCCGCAATGCGTATACTCTTGTGTAATTTTTTATGCGTGCGCCAAGTTTTAATAAATATTTTTTCTGATATTAATTAGTACAACATTATCCTTAGGTCGAGGATTTGCATATTTTTTATTTCTTTCTAATTTTACCAGGGGTGTCTCATGTATTATTAACAATACAATAAACAAATTTTATGGATTTCATTATTATTAAATATTTTTTCTTACCTTAATTAGTTTAACAACATCCTTAGATCCACCACATTCAATTTTTTTTTTATTCCATTCTGCATGTGAAACAATGTTTTCGAGTAGAGCCTCGAGATTACAAAATAAGTCTTTTATAATTTCGAAACTCATTTGTGAGAACACCTGCAAATAAAATATTTCAGTGTTACCATTACAGTATGTTAAGAAATAAACAAGATTAAAATAACAGAAGTAATAACCTGAACACGGATCAATCTTTGTTCGATGTAATTCTACAACAATATAGTCATACTCAATGAATCTTTAGTTACAATACTGTAGAACCTCAGTTGAAAGAAACAGAGGGAAATCTGGTTTTAGGTAAAAGTACTAAGAAACAATACAAACCTTGAGTAAACCTAAGTAAATAACAACAGAGACTTTATTGAGTTGACAAAGGCTCTACGAAGCCAAAGTTGTGTACATCTATCGAAGCGTGCGTGGTCAGCAAACACAACTCCTCAGTAATATCACAGAGTGTAGCAGTTCTGAGTTTTGGCGTCCAGATATTCTTTCCCTGAAAAAATAGATCAAACCATTTGTAAAATGAATAAATAACAATGGTATGTCATATTCATAGATATGAACCTCTATTTATTTAAAATCAAACTTAGGTCCTGAAAAGTAGATAAGATAGAATAAAAATTCTGAGTTATATAAAGACTGCAAGTCTAGTACAGTACTCCCTTTCAACATGAGAGATTTTACTGCAGTGTAAATGCTTGTTGCGGTAGTTTTTAAAGGATATCTTGGATTAGGATGACTAGCGAATAAAATTAAATATCTCAATAATTACTTATATAAAAGTTAATCTTTATAATTTTCTACCAAAATAATTACAATTAAACCATTTAACATAATACATAACAATTTTGGCATAAATCTTTGTACATGACCTTTTTTTTCATGAATGAGAGTTATGTCAAACTTAGCACATTGTTAACAGATTTAATGTTGTGAGTCCAAACTGGGTAGCATTAGGCTTTATTTTAAACTAGTGGACCCAGCAATACATCGTTATTGCTTGATTTAATTTAAAGGGTAGTAATTCCATTTTATTACATTGACTTAAGTACCGGTAATCGAATTGCAAAATGTTTTTTTAAGAATATACTACTCAAATTTAGATTTATAGTTTGTAAACCTTTATAGATAACACAGTAAACCTTTGGTTTGCTTTTACCTAATCTAAAAAAACTGATAGGTAAAGAATTCACTGATTGTGAAGAATTGTAGAAAACCTGATTCTAAATTAGCCCAATTGGTTGCAAACAAAGGTGTTTTGGTTCATTGTAGGCCTAACCTAAAATTATGTTTACAGTTTTTGATACAAATCAGTTGTTTTATATACAATATCTAACAACCAATGTTTGAATTGAATTAAAATATAGTAGCCTAAGCATTTTTAGTTGATTTTTGTTTTTGTTTGCTTGAAGTTGGTTAATCTAACCTAAAAAAGCTGTTGGTTTTGAAGAATAATAAACTGATTATAATTGCTGATTAAAGTTGCTATGGTAATGAATGTAAACAAACATGTCTTACAAAAGCTAGCCATACACGGTCCGATTTGTAGGACGACCGAGTTGGACTGCAAGTTGGATGCGTTTCACCACTCACGATCCAACTAACGCTTCCATTAATAATAATTCCATTAACAGCTGATTTTAAACTTTGAAGCCATTATTTACTTTTTCTAAATTTTAGGTTAGATTTTTATTAAAATGTAGACCTGAGCATTGCTGGTTCTTTTAACCTTTATTAGGCCTATTTATAACTGATGTTATAATATAAAATAATTTTATTTTGGACATTTACGATCTTAGTTTTGAGGTTATTATTAATCCTACATCTATATTATAAAGACAATATAACATAATTATGTGTATAGAAAGTTCCAACAGGTTTGGCGTGCGGAGCACGCTGGTGTATCCCTAGTAATAAATAAAAAATATACACATTGATTTACATTATTCAAAAAGATCTCAAATTTTCCACTCCACGACAAGAAATCATTCCAATTCAGTCTTCTTTCCTTGTAGGCCTACATAGTGGTAGTTGTATAAAAATGTACAGCAATTACTATATGCAAATTATTCGACTAAACAATTCTCTATAGTTTGTCAGTATACTTACAATCACTTATTTTTACTTTCTCCCCCTATACCATAGTATATGGAGAAAGTATTGTATTCGTCAAAATTTTTGAGTTTGAGTTTTTGGTGGAAATATCCGTTTTGGGTCCCCCTGAACCTAAAAAAGTGGTTTTCGGAGTGATGTCTGTGTGTGTGTCTGTGTGTCTGTGTGTCTGTGTGTCTGTGTGTCTGTGTGGATGTTATCAGACCTAGAGCCTAAACCAGTCGTCCGATTTTGATGAAATTTGGTATGGAGGTACTAATCCACGGTATCTCCCGGCATTTTTTTCATTTTTGTGAATTTTTTATTTTTAAGGGTAATTTTCCCATAAAAACCCATAAAATATCGGAAAAATTAACTTTTCTCAAAAACGGCTCTAACGATTTTGATTAAAATTTTACAGTTTATTAGGGACCTAAAGTACTATAAACTGTAAAATTTTAATCAAAATAGTTCGAGCCGTTTTTGAGAAAAGTTGATTTTTCCATTATTTTATGGATTTTTATGGGAAAATGACTGTTAAAAATAAAAAAATCACAATAAATTGGTAATAGTATTTTTTTATTAAGTTTCTATAATGAGGGAGAAAGTATGTGTCAGTTTCCTGATACCGTTTATTTTAAAATATAGTAGATAACCGCCTATATTTTTTTCAGTATAGAAAACAATCCCTATATATTTTCAATATAGTAGACAATCGCCAATATTATTTCAGTTTACTAAATAATCACCTTTATTTTTTCATTATACTAAACAATCTACTATATTTTGTCAGTATACTTTCAATAGCCTACATTTTTCAGTATACTAAACAATCACCTATATTTTTAAATATAGTAGACAACTGCCTATTTTTTTTAGTGAATAGTAAACATTCACCTATGTTTTTCAATAGGTTGAGAAATTATTTTTGAACTATTGTGACGCGAAGATGCTCAAAAACATGTCAGTTTGCATAATTACAAACACCTATTGTGTTCACAAACACCTATTACAATTCAATAAATTCCAAAAACCCTTTATTATCCATTATTATAGAAGTAAAAACGTACAAAGTATAGGGGAAAAGGGAAGATCAAACATCAACAAGGAGAAAGTTTAAAATGACGATCGGTCGATCACCCCATTCACAGTCCGACTCCGTCGGAAGTTGGAAGTCGGATCATCTTATAGTCTGGTCTGGGACTCCGATTTGTACGATTATCCAACTCGTCGTCCATCAAGCCCATTCACGCTCCTACATCGGATCCTACATCGGACATTGAATCGGACTACAAATCGGACCGTGTATGGCTAGCTTAAGCATTTTATTAGAACACCTGTTTTAAGAGTAATGGTCTTGAGTTCATGTAAAAAAGGATGTTCAGGATTTTCCAGAAAATGTTCATAAAAACTTCATTGGGACTATTACGAACATTTTAAAACAAAAAAATAGTGAAATTAGTACAGCCGTTCTCAAGCGATGCGATTACCAACGAACAGCATTTCATTTTTATTATATAGATAATACATTTGAATCAACGGATGTTGTATCTTGTTATTTTATTTTATTGGTTGCTATGGTCATGAATGTAAACACATTCAAATAACATGACTGTGTTAGTTCATCAGTCTAGGCCTAACCTAAAATTATTTTGTGTTTTAAATTTTATTTATGTAGTTTTCCTATTATATTCTAAAATATTCTGCTATTCGGGGCGGAGATCCAACAAATCAAAGATTATAAAAATTGGTTCAGCCGTTCTTGAGTTGTAAGTGGTGTAACAAACCCGACTTTGTTTTATATAGCCTATATAGATTTTGTATATAATAGCCTATAAATTTATTAAATAATAGGCCTACACTTTACCAATTGGAAACTAATAGCTGTGACATTACGCATAGTATTGGATCATTTGTTTAGCATGTTTATTAACTGGGTCATTCCATATAAAATCAACACACTAAAATAAGAAAATTTACTTGACCACCTCAGAATTTGATGAAATTTGGTATGAAGATTTCCCTCATAGAGATTAAGAAAAATGCCATTTTTTTTTCAAATATCTCAAACGGTTTCAAAATTACGGCCATGTAAAGTTTACCAAAATCCACCTAAAAAACGTAACCGACATATTTTGAAATCACCATAGCTTTTCTCCTAATTGAGCTAGAGAGATGGGAGTGGTGTCATTTTACTCAGTTTTAAATGCTCTTTTTTTATGTACAACACAACATATGTTGTTATAAAAAGTTTTTTGAGGCATCAAATTCAAAATTTTGATTTTGATTTTCTCAAAAAGTGCATTTTTGAAAATTAAAAAAAAATTGCTATAAATAGTTTATACTTTTGCTAAGTGATTCTCAAAATTTCAAAGTGGGAGGCCGATGGGTTCATAGTTAAATAATAATTTAAAAAAAGGGCGTTTTAACAAACTGTTAGTCAGCCTACCTACTACAGATTTCTTTACTATTTTACATTAATCATGAACATAAAATTTAGTTTTAAACATTTGCACCTTAGGCAAAAGTTATTCAGAACTTGATGATTTGTGAAGTTTTTATGACTTCTTCAGATGTTATTACATAAATCCTTTCTGTAAGGAGTGGTGGGATCAACTTTACAAAGTATATCTGTCATTGGTATCCACAATATGTCTGGTTTTCTTGGATATGAAAATGATGATGAAGGACCAGCAGGATGCAGAAATGTCACTTTTAGTTCATCTTCATTCTTCTCCAACACATATGCCAGCTACCACTTTTGGTCATATACAGCGGTTATATATTCACTATGTAACAATTCAAAATATACCATAAAATTATTAATAAGTCAAACGAATCATACATTACTGTATTTCAACTAAACACGCATGAGTGCGAGAGAGACAGAAGACTGATAGTAAAAATCATTTAGAAACGATCCGACCGACGACATCTAGCGGACGGAATCGCAAACAACAAATTAACAAGATTCTAAAACACCCGACTTTCGATAACATTTTACGTAATTAATAATATTTCCAGACCTCGTATCCCTATCTTTCCTATATCAAAATTCATCTAAATCAACCAACCACTCCATCCAAATTATAAGATTAACTCAATCAACAAGCGTTCGACCGAAATTCACTTTTTTAATCCACTCGAAACCAGACCGGCATACTAAAATCTAGGCCATATCAGAAATACAATCATCAATCCTAAGAGAACCAAAATTTAAATCAAAAAATGAAGAACACCATCAGATAGAACGAAAGATTCTTCATCAAAAATGTCTTTGGCAAAATTTCATAGGAAACACCGTTAAGCCATAACAATTCACTGAAGGTCGACGAAACAACGGCTAAAGCTAGATAGGTGTAAGACATGTTTATTAAGCCCCGCCCACAGTCACGTGACCGCTTGCAGCGCGGAAATCCCAGTTTAAAAGCCAAATGTATAGTTTTAATTGTAAATAGTAGATGTTAGAAAATAATTTGTACAAGGAGCTATTTTTGGTATTTTCATGCAATTTTCTTATTTAATCAATTTCTTTTTAATTTTATTATTCAATATTAGTTGTAAAACAAAATTATTTCAAAATTTAATCAAAACAACACCAAATAAATACACTACATTTTAAATTACACTTTTTTTGTACAACAATCCAAACCCCAGAAGATACGAAATTCACCAGGCCTTATGTACCCATTTCCTGAAGGCCCAAAGCAAGCCAGTTTTGATCCCAGGATTTTTAATTGTTGAATAGACGCCTAAGAAGCAAGACCTATGACCAACGCTCTCCAATAGACAATTTAAATTGAAGATTCTTAGTGTTCAAACTTTGTCAACGTTTAATAAATAACTTGCCTTATCTAAAGTGAAGTGTAATAATCATCAATAATCATTTAAAATCCCATAACAAGAAGAAGAAGTTATAAACTGGGTGAGATCTATCCATAGGCCTATAATTACTTATATGAAATTAACTCTATCTATATTTCAAACCATCCATCAGTGAAAACTCGAATATTATAATTTTTGGAAAGACTTTATAAAATATCTTTATAAGAAGAATTTGTTCGGACCATCAATATAAATTTAACTTCGATATAACTTCCCTTTGTATACACCTACATACACTTACATTTTAACCCATTGTACTATTTTCCTTTCCCCTTTTTCAATTTTCATATTTATCTATAATAACTGTTTTAAATCATTACTTCTGTTTCAATAATAATAATATTGGGAAAAGTCGGCACTGACCCCCCGAGATATTAAGAGTGTTATAAAAGACTATAACGAACATTTGATTTTGAACTAACTTGTTTTGTGAATAATTGTATATATATATTTTAATTTTTCGTTTTTTTATTAAAGAAGTTGTTAAAATTATAAACTGTCTTTGTGTTTTGAATTGAATCAGTTATTTTAATCAGAAAAAGTGGGTATATTGTAAATTGACGCCGCAACGTTTGGCATTTCTCACGGAGAAAATCTGGTGTGTTATTGTAATTTGGCGCCGCAACGTGAAGGCTTTTCCCAATCTTACCATAAATAACTCCTTATTTTAAATAGATATAGAATTGTTATATTAATAGTTGTTGTATATATCTAGTTTAAGTTGTGATTTAAATTAATATGGAAAACCAGCCCACATATAACCTTAGGACTAACATCAACCTAACCCAAAGGGCTCAAGAATCCGAAGGCTTGCCTAATTTTCACTCGTCCCGCCGAAATGAAGACGTGACCGCGGACTCATTAGGCGAAACGATGGAAGGGTCGCGGATTCCCGATATAAGCAACCGCCGGATGGAAGACGTGTCTTTAGGAGAACGGAGTTTAAGGGAAGAAATGTTTACCGATCTTATAGGCGAACCAGAGCCGGATAATGTAAATGTTAGAACAAGTCTTGAGCCAGATACAATAAATCCAACCGACAACGCAACCCCCTCTCGAACTTCAACCCCACCCTTAACGATTGAAGATATGTTTTTTAAAATTAGCCAACAATTCCAATACCTAAACCAGCAAATATCTGGTACTAATCAAGAAATTAAACAAATATCTAGTACTAATCAAGAACTTAAACAACAAATTTTAAACACAAACCAACAACTTGACCAAAAAATATCTAGTACAAATCAACAACTCAATCAACAATTCAATCAACAATTTAAACAAATTTTAGACGCCAATCAACAACTCAAACAGCAAAATTTAGAATTCAAACAACAATCCGAAAAACAAATTTCACAAGTAGTTACAGAAATGCGAACGCAATATGCTAATCTTAAAGAAGAGTTTACTTACGCACAACAACAAACCAAGGCAGAATTCAAATTACAAATTGAACAACATATAGAACACTTAAAATTACATGTTTCGGAAACACAAGAACAAACTAAAGAAGAATGTAAACAATTGGTTGAGAAAAACTGCCGCGAGATTACTAATACGTTACAGGAAGAAAGAGTTTGAATACAAAAAATTGAAATAGAGCAAAATCAACAAATTGACCGGATTGGACAACTCGTTTCAACCAATAACGATCGTGTTGAAAAGTTAGAAGAATTTGTAAAGGAAGACCAAACCCTGTCTTCAAAAAATATCCATGTAGTTTGCGGAAGACAATTTGATGGGGCTGCTGATAATAATATACCTAAATTCTATGGGAGAGAACATAACCCCACAGAGATATTGAACAAAATAAAGAAGTTTCATGAGAGAAGGATGGCATTTAACCAGGGCAGCGATTCAAATATCCACCTGACCGACAATCTAGACATGTGTTTAGAGGGACATGCATCTAGATGGTTTAGCCTAATTAAAAATAACATCAACTGTTGGGAAGATTTCCAGGAATATTTTGAGAACAAATATTGGAGCCGAGAGATTCAGAGAGGCATTAAATATAAAATGGAGACAGAGAAATTTAGACCAAATGGAACACTGACCCGTGCTGAATACTTCACGGAGCGAGTTATCACGCTAAAGGCTATGAACCCACCCCTATCTGAAGATGAAATTGTTACCTGCCTAGCAGAACACTTCGAAGACATAATCCAAGACGCAAGGAGAGTCCAATGTATTAATGGAATAATGGACTTCATTTCGTTACTCCAAAGGGAAGACGTCAAAGATAGCCAGAATAGATCCCATCGAGAGCAACGCCCTATATCACCCCCAATGCGCAAAAATCCCTCTCAACCACGCGAAACACATTTCAGCCCCCAAACAACTTTCCAATTTACCCCTCCACCGAATTTTCAACCCTATAACAGACCAAATAATTTCCAACCCTCAAAATATCGATTCCAACCCCCAAATAAAAACTATCAAAATCCACTAGCACGTTTTTCACCCCCTCAATCACCCCGAAACCGAAATTTTAACCCCACATCTGTCCAACCCTACCGCAACAATTACCCCAATACTTCAAGACCCCAATTCCAACCCCACAACACGCCTAGATATCAAAATTATCCAACCCCCGAACAAGCAAATGTCTGCCATGCAATAGCCGAACAAATTAAACCCCCAACCCCACTTATTACATGCTCCTCAACTACAAATACGTCAAAAAACTAGAAAGCACAGTAAATGTCCCAGGCCTACAAAAAGATACAACTTATTCCCTCATACCCCAGAAAAAACAAAACGACATTATCCCTGTGCAACAAAAACATCTCGGAAATATTAGGCTAAACCAAGAAACTAAAATTAATAGCAACCCCTCTAATAAAATCAATTTCATTAGCACAATGTATTGTGATCGAGAGTTTTTACTCGAAGAAAATCAAACTGAAAAAAGTTTAAATACAAATATCAATCAAATTACATGTCCTGAAATCACCATCCAAATCGGATCGACGAAAACCTTAGCTTTGACACAGGATCAAACATAACCTGTCTGTCTCTGCTCAACAATGGTTCATAGACAATAAAAATAAAATCGGAAAATATGAAGAGCTGCCTACAACAAATATACAAATCCACACGGCTGTAGGAACAAAGACCCGCAGAGTATCTAGAATAATTATGATAAGAATGAAGATAGAAGGAGAAGAATTATATGTTAATATGTTAATTGTGCCGAATTTAATTAGAAACATAATATTAGGAATGGACTGGATAGTAAATACAGAGACGGAAATAAACTTTTATACGAAATATATAAATATGAGAATAAATGATAAGCGAATCGTTATAAAGTTTGAGGAGGCAAAGCAAGAAGGAATTCTATGTTATATTATTAAAGAAAACACACCTAATTATGATACAATGAATAAAAATGAAGAATACAACTATATAAACAAAGATAATCAACCACACGGCGCAAATAATCTTATCAATATTTTAGATGAACCCACTATAAACAACACTTTAAAAGAAAATCTTAATCTAGGACCAGAACAAAAATTAGAGTTAACTAAATTATTACTAAATTATAAACACATTTTTTCGGACGCTCCAGGACTTTGCAATAAATACACTCATTCGATCCAAATTATAGAAGATAAAATTTTTAAAAGCCAATTTTACCCGGTACCCCTGATGTACCAAGAAGCAGTAAATAAGGAAATAAAAAGGATGTTAGATTTACGAGTTATCGAACCATCACATAGCAGCTTTATCAACCCTATCATCCCCATAATTAATAAGGATGGAGAAATACGCCTTTGTCTCGACGCAAGGAAGGCAAATGAAATCACTGTTCCCGATTATGAACAAAATCGGAGCATGAATGAATTATTAGCAAAAGGAGCAGACGGCAAGTGGTTAAGTACAAT
>JAGFPH010009558.1:5319-28664 GCA_018207615.1 Philaenus spumarius | reverse complement strand
TTAAATTTGGTACATTTATTTCTTAGGAAAGGTAAACTCGACATCTTTGGTCACTATTGTCTAAGAAATAAAATGGGGTAACTTACCTAACACAATTAAATTAAATTTGCACTAATGTCCGTCAAGCTAGAAAGCTTAAATTTGGTACATTTATTTCTTAGGAAAGGTAAACTCGACATCTTTGGTCTCTATTGTCTAAGAAATAAAATGGGGTAACCAACCCAATACAATTAAATTTAATTTGCACTAACGTCCGTCAAGCTAGAAAGCTTAAATTTTGTACATTTATTTCTTAGGAAAGGTAAATTCGACATCTTTGGTCACTATTGCCTAAGAAATAAAATGGAGTAACTAACCCAACACAATTAAATTTAATTTGCACTAACGTCCGTCAAGCTAGAAAGCTTAAATTTAGTACATTTATTTAGTAAATTTTACGTAGGAAAGGTACACTCGACATCTTTGGTCACTACTGTCTAAGAAATAAAATGGGGTAATTACGCCAACACAATAAAATATAATTTCCCCTAACGTCCTACAAGCTAGAAAGCTTAAATTTTTAACATTTTATTCATAGGAGATATAAGCCCAGTAAGTTCTTATTATAATTGGTTTAATTTGCCTTCCGTTTATTTTTTGTTTATGCATGTTTTTATTTTGTTAACCTACCTAAAAATACTGTTTTTTGTGAAAACTAATTAACTAATTCTAAATTTTCTAAGTTGGTTGCTATGGTAAATACATTCAACACACGTGTTTAGGTTCAGATTATGCCACATCTATAATTTTATTGCGTTGTTAAGCTTTTGATTTAAGTCAGCTGTTATATCGATTGTAGGGCTTGGAATGAATCCCCGTATTTTGACCATTTTCCTTTCTTAGTGCACTTCTGCATAGTAGTATGGCGGTACCATGAAATTTTTAAGACTCTAGCTACCATAGTTTTGGCTGTAGCTATGATACCTACGTTGAGTATGCATCAGTCAGACGGTAAGCACTTTTTTTATGTACAGGGTGGCTGGTGACAAGTGTTAAAAGAATTTTGGTGATAAACTTCTAGGTTCCAATGACATCATAGTTCATATTATTATTTATTTTTTTACTACCATGCTGCTGGATTAATAAAAATATGTTTTAGACAAATTCTTGACCGATACTTGTACACGTAAAACTGAAATTTCTCAACTATGTACGAAGGTTTTGTTGAGTTTGACGCCATTTTCAGAATCTACACACAATTTCCAACAAGAATGATGTAAACTAATCGAGGTGTAGTTCAATGTTAAAAGTTATCAGTGAAAGTTGAAATGTGTAGTTATTGTAAAAAAATGAAGAAAATAGCATGGTTTATTACTCTTTTATGATGTAATTTAGAATGTGTCTAATATCATTGAAAACTTCCCTAATAAATACGATTTCAAATAATGTAATACAACATTCCCTTTATAGGCCTAGCGCTTTTTAAAGAGTAGGCCCTACTTATAGCCTAAATACGAAAAAACATGGCATGATGAAATAAACACTGTAAGGTAATAAAACGATCTAAATATTTACACAAATTGATAAGATAATTAAGGTTTGATTATTCATGTTTACAATAACATTCCAATATCCTTCCACAAACATAAGATAACCGAGTTATTTTCTAAAAACTAAATATTTTGTTTATTATGAACAACTGCCAAGATGCAAGATTTTTAATTTTTAGCCAGTAATTTGGCTAACTTTTAAGTTACAGAAATAATAAAAAAAAACCTTTGTTTGTCATTACAAAAGGAAAATTTTCGTTTCTTGACATTTGTTTGTTAATTTAGCAGTTTTCGGGATATTTTCTATACTGATATTATAAAGAGGAAAATTTTGTTTGTTTGTTTGTTTGCGTGTAAGGGGTAATCTCTGGAACTACTGAACCTATTAAAAAAATAGTTTTACTAATAAAAAGCTACACTATATGTGAGTAACATAGGCTGTAATTCATTTTGATTAAAACCTTTTTTATTTCAATGTTTGTATTTTTAGGCACAAAAATTTTTTGGTTAGGCCTAGACTGATGAATTACCATATAATAACAATCAATTGAATAAAATAACAGATAAACAACTGTTTACTCTAATATTCCCATTAATTAACACCTGATTTCACCCTTTGAAGCAACTATTTGCATTTCTAACTTTTAGGTAAGGTTTTTATTAAAGTGTAGACCTGAGCCTTTCTGGTTATTTTAACCTTTATTATAACTGCAGTTATAAAATATACGAAGTAATTTTGATTTGAACATTTAACATTATTTACCATTCAATTACTATTCAAAATAGGCCTAGTTTTGTT
Source organism: Philaenus spumarius (assembly GCA_018207615.1). Taxonomy (NCBI): domain Eukaryota; kingdom Metazoa; phylum Arthropoda; class Insecta; order Hemiptera; family Aphrophoridae; genus Philaenus; species Philaenus spumarius. Next base: position 26,336 of record JAGFPH010009558.1, on the reverse strand, counting down.
AGCAGTCTTGTAGTAATAATATAAAAACTGGTGTTTTCAAAATAAGAAATTCGAAATTGATAAATATTTTTATACAGTTCTATTTAGAACTAAATTACGAAACTTTTTTACATTTATGAAAAAAATTACAAAACATTTTTACTACTCTTTATGTAGGTCTAAAGTTGAACCTTTTTCTTTCGTTACTGAACATGCTTGTTTCTTGAGCTAATAACTTTATTAATTTTGCTTCAATCATTTTATTACTGACGTATATGAATTCTTTGAACCTTTATCTACAAAAAAAGCTATGGAACGCTTTTGAATTGGTTTAGAAAAAACGTATAAAAACCTGGTTGAAATAAAAAACTTTTACGATTTTTAACAAATTTGAAGTTCACGGCCATTTTGTGAGCTTACCGTTAGAGATACGGGAAAAAATCGAGAATACAATTTTGTTCAGAATAAAATTTGTTTCGGCCGCCATTTTAATTTTATTTGAGGGATTAAAAATGAAAAATGGAAAAAACCGTATTTATATATCGCTCGGCCTAGGAATAAGGAACATTCATACAAAAAATCATCAAAATCGGTCAAGGCGTTTGGCCGTAATTGTGAGACAGACACACAGGCGAAATGCCGAACGGTCGAGCTAAAACGGAGCTAAAACGGACAATGATGATGACGTTGTCGTTGAAACGCGCTTGACAATGAAATACTACTCTGTAAGAATGTGTGTTGTTATCCGTGTTATGATATGGTAAAGGTTTGCGATAAACTGAATTTATGTTACTTAGCTAAGTAGTTGATCTACATACAGGCACAAATCGTTTCTACAATGTCCAACCCAGGCAAGAAAATTATCAAGAATCGCTTTGAATCTTGGCCAAAGTTACGGAATAGGTATAGATGGAGGGGGAGGGGCGGGGGAAACTGATAGGAAGCAGAGGTAATTTTAGTTTAATTAGAAACGTTTAACCGGCGTGAAATGAGCTTTCGCTTCCTCGTTGTTAATGATACCGGAAGCTTTTAGTAAGAAACAAATATTGTGTCAAGGAAAACACGGGCTAAATGTAAAACATTTGTATTTGGCCAATTGATGGTCACGCGATGTTTTCTCCTTGATTAGTTCGTAGCGCAAATAAAAACCTCCAGTTAAGACTAATGTAAGAAGAAAATATTAATGAAAATCAGGTGTTTACATGGGCGCCCACATGATATTTTCTAGTGGGGGGGGCTAAACTGGGGTATGGGGCGTAACACGTTCACTGCCAAGGACGCACATGTAAACACTATGAGAAGCGGTTGACGCACAATGCATTGCGTGCTTCGCACGCCAACCCTCGTATTAGGAATATTTTCAATACACAATTCATTGCGTGCTTTGCACGCCATTCCCCCGTATTGCTAGTATTTTTAATACACAATGCATTGCGTGCTTCGCACGCCAATTTTCTGGCTATGTGCATGGACGCACATGTCCTTCCGCTTTAAAATATCAACGATATTTCCGTACAAAGGTTCAAAAATAAAAAAAATGAAGTAATTTCTACTCATTTAGACTTATAAATATAAAACAATAAAAGGTCAGCTCCTAGCATAGTCAATATGAAATTTGCGCAGCAGTGAACGTGCTGGGGAGTACTCCCCCTCCTTCGGCAAAAGGAGTCCAGGGATATTTTTGGCCTCCCCAAGAAAACTTTTAAAATTTAGGAAGCCAATTTGGCTGTTCAGGTGAAATATTAACCCACACAGCATTGACTCTGTACTTTTACATCGTCATACACACAAACACCTATACCACTCCTAGAGGCCACACCAGTATATGTAAAATCAAACGGCACATAACATTTAAAACATATTTTAGTGTTAAACTCTTTAAAGAAAAATACCTGACTGTAATTAAATACATACATATTTTACTTTCTGCCTATAGGTATTAGCGCCCATTGGTTTTTATGAATGATTTATTAAAATGAATGACAAAAAAAAATATTATTTGAGCTCCTTTGGGGCAGATTTGGCTCGTTACGAAGTGTGAAGCAGTCGTGTCCGTCTTTGTCCATGTTATTAAGAATATCGTCTCCTGTAGTTCGAATATCGGGATGAAAAATCCACTCTCGATTATTACGCAATTGATATTATGTTTTTATCAGTAAACTCGTTTGAAACTTTCGCACATTGAACCTTCCCCTCACACTCAAAAAAGGATTTAGTCGTTTGTTTGGTAGTTGAATTTATGTTCACAGGGAAGTGTATACAAAATAGCAGAGAATTTATTGGTGTAAAAGTAAGATATTAGAAATGCCTGACGGCAGAAAGGATAAAAGTGATCATCACAGTTTTTCTTTTAATTAAACTTTAAACAAACAACTAATGAAGACTCCTGCGTACTTTACAAGTTAATCTCTTCCTTCCTCCACTATGTTTCTATAGGCCTACCTAATTTTAGACTCTAATCCTTGTATATTATTTCTCAAATGTGTTTTTTGTCGCTAAGCTATATCTCCCTTAATTCTTCATCAAAATTAATTATTCAAACATCATTTTAAATGATGGAGAAAGCATCAGATATCCATTTTAGAGTTATCACCAAGTAGACTAATTTAACACAACTTACAAAATTAGGAAGTGCAATTTCTATTTCATAGATACTGCCAAGTAAATTATTGTAATACAACTTACGAGATGAGGAGGCAAATGTTCATTTCGTCGGTAGCGTGGCGTAACTAGACCCATCCAGCTATTGAGTTAAGGGTCTGCTGTAGTGGCGGCCGTCTTGGATTTTTATCCCATAAGAGCAATGTTGAATTTCAAACCATTTATTTTGTTTATTTTTTATCATAAAATGTTTGCAAGGTCTCATTTTAAGCACAATCACAATTCGCATCCGTTTTGAATTTTAGATTTTTTTATGCTTTTCGTTTGTAATTGTAATTTACAACGACATTTTAAATTATGTATGTAATTGACATTTTGTAAGTACAAAGTTTGAATTTTTTCCCTAAAACAATAAAAAATTAATAATGAAAAGTAATTTGCAAGCCGGATCCGAAATTTTATAAAGAATATTCAGTTTTTTTGTTTCAGCACTCAATTACAAAAGGTGGATTTACAAAATGGTTTAAAATGAGGCAGTGTCAAAGCGCTCAGCTGCAAGAAATTGCACTGCTTAGATACGGCAATAGAGAGAAGCGCTTGCGTTTCCGGTTGCTTTCTCGTTTACTAGAGCAGACCCTTTGAACTTTCCACTAACTATTTTAGTCAATATCTTCGTCAATATCTTCTTCTTTGTCGATCAGCTGTTACATTAAACTTCTGGTTTATATTAGTACGTGTGTAAACCAATGGAAGAATAAGAAATAATCGATGAAATAAAAATCGCAAAGCGTCTTACTTTAAGCTATGTAGTGATTGCTTTAAGTGCGTAACGCGTACCTCATCCAAAATGTGCTAGGTGAGCATAAAGAAATTTTCACTTAAAAAAATGTATGTATCATCTATGGATTGAAACCTTTTAGTTTAAAAAATCATTGGATGATAACGGATTTTGTTGACGAACCGATGATTTTTAGCCGTCGAATAATTGTTTTAAAAAAAACTAAATTTTGGCCTATACCAAATGCTTGTTACTCAGGAAGTGTGTAAGAAATTGGATTTCGAATGCTTATATAGTGCCTTGTCCTAAATACAAATAGTTTAAGTCAGACTCCATTGATTATTGCGCAATAAAAAAGGCGTGTCGACTGTACCACACGTTTTAGCAAATTCTTTTAAACAGAAGTGTTTTAACGTTAACTAAGTATGGTATGTCAGAAGTCGGTAAAAATCAAATCATAGTCTCGCTTGGTGGCTATAAAGGACGAGTAGAACAGCGCTCGAAAAAGATAACGTCTATAGCTGGATTAGAATCTATACCAGGTAAAATATAAGCTATTGAAACAACTAAGACAAGGGGAGTTACAAAAAATTGCCAATTTCTACTTAGTTTTTCATTTAGGTGTATTTAGGTGTAAATTTGCATCACAAAGAATCATTCTATAAGTACGAGGATGTACAACGCATAAGGCAATAAATAAATGATGCGTTAAAATTTTGTAGACCTACCTCCTTTAATTGCTTTGATGGCAATGGTAAAAAGTCCACTGTGCCTTAATGAAAAGCTCGCAATTAAATGCATCTTAAATACACCTGAGCAATGAGTTTTTGATCCGCGCTCCAAGGATTCCGTACCGTCAAACATTATGTTAAGGCTCGTCTTGAGTGAAAAAATATTTCTCAGTCGACCGCAGCTCTCCCAAGTGGCAGAGCTGTACAGTAGTACTAGTATTGAGTGCGTGTGTGCGTTTCATTCTGCCGCTAACAAATATAGGGAACCCTCTTACAAACGTAACACTGGCTGTAAACGTATTGCATAGGCCTATGTGGCAATGTATGTGTTATTAAACGCAGCTTTCACACATTCAAAATTAACGGATATATTATTTTTCTAGAATTCCTCCGCGAGCAACAAGTTGATATAATAGCCACCAGAGTGCAGGCTAAACTCGAGTATGACCACAAATTCGGAGCTTACATGCTTCCACATTAAAGCAGATTTTTTCGTCATAAATTATCCAAATTTATTGAAACTACTTTTATTTGAAAGGTAATTAAACGTCAAATGTGGCGAGCTTTTTACATTTTAAATATTTCCATTATATTAACGAATAAGAAAAAAATCGCAAACTATGATTTTGAGTTAAGCCAAAGAACAAATTTAGTTAAAAACAAATTTAAAAAAAATAATATCCACATTTTGACTGGCCTAACCTTTAAAATTACATTTTCAGAAGCATTGTCTGATCATTATTACTCCAGTAATCTTGTTACGCGTTTAACATTGTTCTTATGGGAGTTGATAATATATTTAAGATGGTTGAAACACCTTGGCCTTGGGAAGGAAAAACAATTTATTCCTCAAATAATAGCTTTGCTTCCCCGTTGGATACGATTGCAGTAGTTTGTTTTGACAAGTGGCTTTTTGACAATTTACCGATGATATGATTTGACTGATATGATTTTACTAATAGGGTACAATTTTTCTCTTAATTTACGGAACCCTTAGAATATATAAATTTTCGGTAAACATATCGGTAAATATATCGGCACCAAATTTCAGTAAACAGTTATTTATAAAAGTAATCCCTCATAATTGAATTCCACAACTCATGCATGATACGTTTACGGTCGGATTAGTTAGTGAGAGACAGGGACTAGTTCAGAGGTGGGGGACTAGGGGCTATCGGTAAAGGGCAGACTTGTTGATAATTATACCGTAAATTTGAAATCCTGCATACGGTATGCATATTTCAGAATGAGGGACCCAGTCATTGGTCCGGAAAATCGCTAAACTAGCCGACCTGAAAGTTGGGTTAGGCTCGGTACAGTGGCTACTTCACTTCATTTGGGATATTATACAGTCTTCTTGAAAGCTTGAACTAAAAGTCGAGGGTTTTAAATTATTTGCATATCCTGTTTGAAATATTATGATTATTCCGTTAGAAAAGATAAACAAACGTTTTCCCGTTGGGTCCGAGTAATTAAAAATATGTTCCTTAAACAGGATTCAAGTTTTGGACATTAAAAACTACTTTCGCTTCAATTTTGTTTTGTCACCTTTTACAATTAAGACCAAATAAACAACACATACAATTTCAAAAAAATATAAATCAGACTAACAAATTGTATTTTATTTCTAACTAAGCGCTAAGGTTTAGTAGATAACTACCAATGCGTCCAAAATAAACAGCACTGAAATGAATACAGCTGTGATTGGTTTTTAGAACATCTGATTACATTGTTGATTGTTGCCAGGCCACGTTGCTTTTATTACTTTCATGTTTGAAGTTATTTAATGTTGTAAGGGTTCTTACCACGCCGAAGATAGTTTTTATCGTAGCGCGAAAATATATTCGCTCTTACGTTACAAGTCGTTCCGGTTGTCCTTAGCTTGATTCGAACTGCTGCAGAGTTTCAAGAACTATTTCACAAACAGCCGCCAAGGAATGCCGTAATGATAAGTGTCTTGACACAAGTTCCGTCGTTTATTGGTGTCGGAACGCCGTTCCGGTACTGCTTTTTATAAATTTGTTTTAACTTTGCACTGGACCATCCACTCCCTCAATCACAACCACGGTTCAAAATTTTACTTCCACCAATCGAAAAACCTCAAGATATCCCCCACACTACAATGCGTTTCGACTCTGCGTGCCAACTACAGTAAAGTCTCCCACATTGTCCCTCAGATCGGAATCGAAATGGGACAACTTGGGAGCACCAGACCAGGGGTATAGAACCGCGACCGTCACAACAATCGAGGATTGGATAGACAGTGTAACAGGTAATTTATACCTATTTCAATATTTGTTATCATTTCCAATCCGGGAGCTTACATAATGGGAAGAACAACTACCAAATACGTTTAAAATAACAATGGAACTTTTGTTAGGACTCTTGGAATTTTTACGAAATTAGTTCCACAATAGGCTACCACTGAAGAGTCAATATTTTTGTTTGTTAACTTTATCGAATATGCATTCATGGCAAAAGTCACTCTTTTATAAAACACAGTGTTCTTTTAGCTTTTTATTTCTTATTCGTAGTTTTTCTTTCGTTGATTCCCAACTGTGTATTTCCACACAAAAAATCTTCTAAAAGCCTTGAAATCCAATTAAATCTTAACAAAAGGTAAAGATTTAGGGTAATTAGGTAGTTTATAACGGAGTTGTTTTTTAATGTCGACATTTACTTGCAAAACATTTGTTTGAAAATTCACTGCTTAGAGTAGGAATTAAATACTTCGGAATGGAAAATGTTCTTAGATGTGAATGTAGGTTTCACCAAACCCCAATAATCTTTTAATCGAGCACCCTCCGAAGCATAATTTCACAATAACTCCATTAAATTGCAATTTATTGAAAATAATACAAGCAGTATAAAGCACAGATTAACGCGATTCACAACTGAGGTTGAGTCTGTGATCGCTTCGAGCTACTACTGCAGACCTAAATCTATTACTCACGCTTTTACAACCTATAATTTAAAACTAAATTAATCAGCCAAAAAGGTTGATTGTGTTGCCGGGTGTCGTCACAGGTTGTCCGCCTTTGTCACATCACGTCCTAATGGGATTTATATACACCTATATGGGCAATTTAGGCCTATATTTCTATTTAAAGGTCTGGTGCAGTGGCGGCCATCTTGGATTTGTATCCCTTAAGAGGAATGTTAAATTTTAAAGCATTTATTTCGTTAAATTTTTATCATAAAATTGTTTGCAAGGTCTTATTTTAACCACAGTCACAATACGCATCCGTTTTGCGTTTCACATTTTTTTAAATCCCTTTCATTTATCATTGACATTTTTTAAGTACCAAGTATAAAAAATGTATAATTAAAAGTGAATCGCAAGCCGGATCCGCAATTTTATAAAGAATGTTCAGGGTTTTTTTCAGCTCTCAATTACAAAAGATGGATTTATAAAATGGTTTGAAATGAGGCAATGTCAAAGCGCTCAGCTGCAAGAAATTGCACTGTTTAGATACGGCTATAGAGTGAAGCGCTGGCGTCGCCGGATGCTTTCTCGTTTACTGGAGCAGACCCAGGATTTTTACTAACGCATGATCTAGAGTGGGATTTTAAATGTATGAAAACTTCTAAATATTTCGAAAATAAAGGGCATACCCAAAGAAATGGTTGCAGGAAATGGTATTCCTAGTTACAGATGGAAATATATGTGAAGAAGCGGGCCGCGCAGGTAGGGATGTGAGTGTGGAAGGGAGGAGGGATGTTATGTGTGGCGGGGTGGGGGATTTGACTGCTGAGTACACTACTACCCAGTCTGTTTTTTACGCATATGTTTTTAAAAGTTGCGTACAATATGTATACATAATTTATACAATATTTATAACCATGTATACATTATTTATAACAATTTCATTAAGTTGATTATACTCCAGAAATAATAAAACACTACAATGTTTTTAGAAAAGGCAGTGCACTAGATAACGCGACTAACCCCTGTCACCGACTGACTCGCTACGCTGACCTCCACGCTGTTATCGCATGCGCATTGGCCGTCCCCGCTTCTGCGCATACAGCCAGCCGCTTCTTCACATATTTTTCCTACTGTACAAAATGTAAGTTTAAAATTTTGGTCCACCATCTTGAATGTAAATTTTGTAACAGGAACATGGTCACGCGATCTATGATTTCAGCGCGAAATCAATATATATATAACAATTTTTAACGTGGTTTGTCCATACGTTTCACTATGTCTGCGCAACCCAACCCCGCAGCTTCGTGGGGTTGTATGGGTGGAAGAACTCCATCCCCATCCATGAAGAAGGGTTCGATTTAGAACTGCACCAATGGACTTTATGGGAAGTCGATGAAGCTTCTGGGAATCGAGTGCCGAAATGGCTGAGACTGGCCAGAATGTTCCTGAATGTTCTCGAAGCTTCCAGAATATTCCCAGAATGTTGTACATTCCTGTTCCAGACAGAATATTCCAGATTGGTCAAGAATGTTTAAGAATGTTGGAGAATGGTGGAGAATTTTCCAGACAATTCTGGACCATCGAAAGGATTTCCGATTCCGGAACGTTCGAGGAGGACTTTCTAGACTGAAAAAGGAAACTGACTATGAAGCTAGAGACCTAAAACTTGGCACTTATTACTCTTAATTTAAATGTAGGAGAGAGAAAACGTTTGCATTTCGAGTATCTGCTTCTTAAGCCGTAAAATATTTTTCGTAGGAAATATTTTAGGTAAAATGTACTCATAGACCTCATAGACGTAAAATGCACCTCAAACTAATTGAGTGAAATCGTTGTTTTAGGCCTTACTGGCGCAAAGCTGATCAGTGATTACGTATAAAAGCCAAAATGGGAAACATGATTGATTTGGACCAAACTCACTATACGTTTTTGGGTCATTGAACTCTCAATATTTACCCAATATTTCTTTCATCCATTTGTTCATATATGCGAGTGAAGCTGTAGTACTCTTTCTAGTTTTAAAATAAAATCAATGGTGAATTCCAACCGAAATCTCAAACCGTATTGAATGGATTCGCATTTAATTACATTAAAAAATTCCCTTCTTTTTCAAATTATTTATTTCCCGACAATTTTTCTTATTTTAACACTGACTTCACCTGGTATGACTGCTACTATTTCTTATAAAACAAGTTCTTGCATAGAACATTTTTAAACATTGACTTACTTTGTTGTTATTAGTTTTTCGTGACTCCCCTAACCGGAATGAATAAGCAATTATACAGGAAAATTAATTTATGTGATTCAATTAAAGCGACCTAAGTACTCCGAGTCAATTAACTGACATAATTCAGAAACATCGCCATAAATGACAGACATCAATCAAGTCAGGTCAGGTTAGGTAGTCTGACATACATTCCTGGCATAACCCGAAGCCTGAACCGAGAGTGAATGTGTTTTTACGTTCGTTGAACTCATTCAACTTGCGTGCGATCCTGCTTCTTGCTTTGAATTGGACAAGTGTAAAGGCAAGCGTTCACACACTGATGTAATCATGCGAGCGCAGGTATACACAAACTTTATACTAATTTAATTGAAAAAATATTGTTTGCTTTAATATAACTTCTGCCAATAGTGAAAGAATCTCAAACGAGATTTTAATCTTTTGTACAATCCCACAACAGCTGATCATAGACTGGGTGGAGAGTCGTAGATTAATTCTTATCATACGCTACATTCATTTACGTTTATCATTTCCGTAGATTCATTAAGTCACGTACTGAGTGTTTTTATTCGTTATAAATATATTTTTTGTCAATAACTTGTGTTTTATAAAGTTACATAGAATATCTTTAAAAATCTACCTGAAAATCATAAAATACCACAAGAAAAACTCATTTAGAGCAACAATATTTAAGAACAAAAGGATATCTTTAGAAAACTGTTACATAGAAATAATAAAATAACATAATAAAAACACATTAGGAATATTAAAAAACATCTATACTAATATTATAAAGTTGTAAAATTTGTTTATTTGTTTGTTTGTACGTAGGGGGTAATCTCTGGAACTACTGAACCGATTGAAAAAATAGTTTACCGATAAAAAGCTTCACTATCCCTGAGTAACATAGGCTATAACTCATTTTGATAAAAACATTTTTTATTTCAATGTTTGTTATATTTAGTCGGTTATACCTAGACCGATGAACCAACACATATTTCTTGAATGTATTTACATTCTTTACCATAGCAACCAATTGAATAAAATAACAGATAAAACAGCTGTTTGTTCTAATATTTCCGTTAACACCTGATTTCAAATTTTGTAGCAATTATTTGTATTTCTAACTTTTATGTTAGGTTTTTATTGACATTTTAACAATAAAAAATGTAGACCTGAGCCTTGATAACTGCTGTTATAAAATATACGAAATAATTTGATTTGACCATTTAACATTATTTACCATCTTAGCTTTGGGGTTATTATTAATCCTACACCTTTATCACAAAGAATACATAACATGATTATGTGTATAGAAGGTTCCAACGGGGTTGGCGTGCGGATCATGCAGGGGTTTCCCCTAGTATATAATAAGTTCAAACATTCAATGCAAGAAATGCATCCAAAGCCTGAAAAGGAATGGAATTATGTACTCCATATGTAGGCCTTAATCTGGGTACACACCATGTTCAGTAAGTTGTTCACAGTAGCAGACAAGAAACTTTTGCAAGGCATAGAGAGAAAAATTTTAAACTAGCTGAATTGAGATATGTTTATAAACGTACATTTTTAATAGAAAGGAGTTTATAGTAATACCTTGTCACTAGGCCACTATACAGTTCATGGAAGTTTACATACGTGTTTAACTACGAGCATATTTTTTATTTATTTACATCTTTTAATTTTCACAACAGAATGGTTTCCCGTATCAAATTTGGAAATGATAAGGCAAGTAGAACTAAATTCAGTGATTTCAATCAGAACACGTTTTCACGTTGTCTCTCGTTTTATCTTTCTACATTTTCTAGTTAATAAAATTACGTAATAGGCAATTATAGTCTCTGGACCTTGTCTACACCTAGCATGAATGTGTAAAAGTGTTAGTGCGTGTGTTTTTGTTACGAGGTGGCACACAAAGTAATGAACTGATTTTCAAAGCAACTTTCACTGATCGAAACACACTATCGCTTTAATGAAGTACTTGTTTATACTTCGGTCTGTAACGAGCTAGCTTGATAACCGATTGTAGTGAAATGTATACTGACCAAAGGTAGAAGAAATTGGATCACTTGACCATACTGATTAATTATACGAATTAACTGTTTTAAACAGGGAGTTCACAGAGTAGTGAAATTGGAGCTATATATAAATTTGGCCCATTTGTTGTGAGTTCGTTTATAACAAGTGAACACAAAATAAACGTATGTCAAAGCAACTTTTACTCAACGGTCGTAGGTATGGCCCTGGGCAAAGATTCTGTGGAACCTGCATGATCGCAATCCCATGTGCCTTACTCACTTATTAACTAAACTGTTACCTAGTATTAATCAAGACCAAACTCCCTGAAGCTGCACAAGAATGTAGACTAAATTTTTCTGAAGCCAACATCTTACAAAAACAATATCTTTTCGTTAGGTAATTACTATTTAAACTTGCTTTTTGGACCCAGTGTCTGGTTTTCTTAAATCCAAAAATTACTTATTTTGGTGATGAAAGTGGGCTTGCTTCCTTCATGATGAAGCACCGTCAGAGCTTTGTAATCTCACCCATTAAAAAACCCTTCGTAAGAATTCACACCACCCTGGATCCGGTGACGATACATTCAAGGTTGTATCGTAAACCATTTGGCTTGATCTTCTTGTAAGGTAAGGTATTTTTTAATAGTTCTCTACTTTGATATCTTATTTGAACTTTATTCGATTAAGGTACTTAAAAAAGGTTCCATGGTCGGTGATCATCTGTGTAATGCCACGAGAAGCCATCTTCCTTACCATTCAGTAAGTTGTCAGATCGGCCTTAGTTCTTGCCATGGGACTACTCATGGTATATTTCCTGCGTCGCGCATGTCGAAATATTTTTTGATCTTTGCTTCTCTAAAGCCAGCACATCTATTAGGATAACTCTTGCAGGGAACGGTTCTGTTACATCTGATTGACAATACGCAGCGCTCACTGTCTTAGCACTGCAGCTTTTTCTTTTTACTTCACTCCCTTTAAACCCATTGCATACAACTAACAGCCGTATTAATTTTCACGATTATAACGCCGATGTCTTATAGGATTAAGTCTAAAGTGGTCTGGCACTGCCTATCTCTGCTGTCAAAGCTAAGTCAGAGGAATGAAGTCACGTTAGGTCCCTGGACATGCAGGAATTGATGGCAATGAGAGAGCAGATGAACTAGCCGGAAAAGGGTCTGAGTCCCCTCTTGTATGTCCGGAACCGGTGTTCGGGATTTCCTATGGTCATGCCAGAACAATTGTTGGAGGCTGGATGCAGGAGGGGCTGTAAAGAGCCTGAAGAGATACAGAGGTAAGCAGACTTGCTAAGATGCTGATCAGGCCAAGTAAAACAATTGCTGAAGAGGTTTTATTACTTGAAAGGTACTTTGTGTTGCATGAGGTGGGCACCTCAGGAAACGTCAAAATAGAATTGGAGGTTTTGATGATAACATATGTAGGAAATGTCGTCTGGCGGAAGAGGACTCGGAGCACATTCTTTTAGAATGTGAGGCCTTGGGCAGAGCCAGACTTCACTCACTAGGTCTCCCAGGAGAAGAGAAAGAAAACAACCTAAAAAATCCAATAGGGAGTATCTGCTTCTTCTTAAAGGAGACAGGTATTACCAGGTGGGAATAGGAAATATGTGATGGCAAAGATCTCTAGGTCGAAATCAGTTGAAATTCTAGTTAGGAAGGCCACCAAAAAAAACTGTATATCAAAATAGTTTTTCTCTCCGTCAACAGACGTCTCCTGCTTGCTACATGGCCTCCTGTGTTTGTCATTACCCAGCATGCATGGTGTACGTTTTCCAGTTGTGTTCTATTATTTTCTCCTTCTTTCTCACTAGCGAGCAGTGACCATCCAGGTAACGACTAGTCTCTATTAGTAGGCACTGTAATAAAACCTTAAGTGTGTCTTGCCTAACTACAAGTAGGCTACATGCAACCATCGGGAGTTCCAATGTGCCTTTACTTTTAGACATAATTTGAAGCAGTTTACAAAATTTTATCTCAGAAAATAAACTGAAGATAGTTTAGCCTCGTAAGCCAAGGGTTTCGTACCACCAGGCGTCACGAAAATTATATGTCATCAAGAAGTCATATACTCAATATTATAATGGCTTAAAAATAGTCTATACATTAATGCTGGAGATTATTTATATTTATTTTTTATATTACTATTATATATTTATTATATTATTTGTCATAATAGCATCACTTTTTCATATTAGTTCACTACAGTTTTCCTGTAAAGTATAGGGTTACCACTAATTGGTTTTCGAAATTTTTGCTGCAGTGTTTTAAGAATTATCTTAATCCTTCAGCGCTTTATGACGTACACTTTATATCGTGGTAAAATGTTGCAAAATAATCGAAAGCCGAAGAATAAACAACTCGTCATATCCCGTCGGGTTTAAAGTGAATAAACCACTGTTTTCTTTACTTCCACCGTCTTTCCACAAAATAATATATTTTAACAGTAACATAATAAAGAGCTCCGCTCCATACTCGCTTCGCTCACCATCCGCTGCTACTCCTCTCGCTTTCCGAGACACTAGCGGCGAAGCAAATCGAAACAGAATATTGTATACTCTGATATATTGATCAGGACAGGGGTAGTGGTCACCTGACCCTTGACGCATGCGCAGTAGTGCCAGAGTTTTGATTAGGACAGAGGCACTTAGATTGGAGTAGGCTGGTAGGGGTAGTGGTTACCAGAATCCTCACGCATGCACAGTGAGGCCAAAGTTTTTATTAGAACAGGGGCACTTAGGTTATGATCTTTAAGTAATGCGTTTAAGGTTTAAAAACTAAAAAATCTCAAAACTCTGCAAACAAATTTTTACGGCAGTGAAACGACAGTATTAGGATTGTTTGGGGTACCAAATCTGACAGCCCAAAATTAAGGGTAAAAATGTTTTTTTATTTCTGATCATTAGAACATGCTTTATAACTTTACCAAATTTTACTGTGATCCTTTGCGTCCTTCTGGATAAAACCTACTGTAACCTACAGACACACAGTCCAACGAGTGTACATATAAGAGTTACGTTTTTCTTTTAAAAGTACGAAACTCTAGAAGACGCAGGGAGGCCATTTCCGTGTTAAGCCGTTAAAACTAAATTCAGTTATTAACCAAAAATACGCAGTACGCAACGCAACTTTTCTCAAGACAAGAGGAAAGGGAAGTACTCGTTACTCCATTGCCTACCCGTTTAATAAAAGTTTCTTAGCATGCAAAGGAATAGGTATTCGTTGATGATGTAGTACAAGCCAACCGACAGGCTTGCGAGACACTACCGCTATATTTTACTTTTATTTTAACTATAGTTCAATTATTACGTGGAAGCACTCGGTGTTTTGGGTGCAGTAGCAAATTAGGCTGCTTAGGATGTTAGTAGAAGAGTGAAATTTTCTAGCCAGAGAGGGGATGGTTCCAAAATATTTCACAACTTGAAAACGACCCTTCTACTGGTAAGTATTTATTGTTAAGTAAGTATTGATAGCAGCATGAGTCATAAAAGATATATAAGGTGGCCAAACCTGATGTTTTTAGTTAGGTTTTTACAAAACCCCGCACTTTCCAGGTCATCACTCAAGCTAAGCTATCTGGCGAGACCTTTTATGCTTGTGACGTGTTATGTACACTCCAATTGAAAAACATTAGCTATGTTTCCTGTCCTTAATAGATAGCAAAACATCACGTACAGAATACATGAAACTTTTCGAGCATGAGAGAGGGACTGCCAGTGCAGGGTGGTGTTGGTGGTTGGTGGACTGAGCAGTGGCTCGAGGTCGTATATCGCACTAGCGGCTGTAGTCGGTCAAACTCAAAAAATAGTTTACAATGTGAATATAAAAGTGAATGTTTAGTATGTACGGTTAATTATCAATGGCCTGCGCAAGACAGAAGACATTTTTAAGTCTAATAAATTGTTTTTCATACTAGAAGAAATGAGAAAGCTACGCTACCTTGATTACGATGAAGTTTACAGTGTACAAGATGTATATGTGTCCGAAATTATACATCATTGGTGCAGGATAAGGTCTTATGAAGACCAACTTTGGAGTAGTTCATGACCTCTTCTGGATCACTGATGATGAATAAGTCCATAACAAACTACCCTAGTTTAGCGTTACACTTGTTTCTTTACATATTCTGTTGTTCTCCTTCCCTCACGTGCAACTTTGAAGTGGTACCACACCCTAATTGAACTATACGTATGGGGTAGACTACAGTTTCCAAAAGCTTTATAGAGTACATTTTCGAAGGATTACGAGACCTCTGTGCTTAGCTTGATCTGTATGAGTTTTATAGACTTACATCAACTTATAGCGTGACTTAAATATTTTCAATTGTAAGACGTAATTCCGCCCTGTTCAGACTACCAAAGCCATGAAGAACTATCAAACCATACACGAATATGTTTTAACAGCTGATTCTGTATACATATTCTGACTTCAATGTAAGTGGTTCGTTAACTTGTTCAGTGTGTGAGGTCGCAAGCCAATGCTAATTCATTGATAAAACCGGAAACCAACCGACTTGCTAATGATAGTAACGAAGCCAAACGTAACAAACGAAAATAACACAACAGTTTACGACATGAACGAAAGTGATTTTCAACAGAAAAGATGCTAATGTCTTCTTAGAAGTAAAGCGAAGGATGACGAGTTCACGCGCCAGCCGAGGGCTATAAAGCCAGCCGTACCAAAAGTTTTACCAAACAACAAATATACACGCGGCACCGTTACTCATAACTTCATAGCTTTTCATAGCTTTACTATAGAGTGTTCAACATTTTAGTGACAGTTCTTTCGAAAAGAGAAAGAGAAAGGGTTTATTCATAGAACAGAGTCCAGGTACATTCCAACGAAGAGTTGGCCAAAAAAGTGGTGGTAAATTGTAAGTGTTGGCAGTGGCACACCAACGGGTGGTGGGGACCTGAACCCCCCCCCTCCATACGGTCTTTTTAGTAATGTGGATTTTATTTTAAACTAATCGATCTTTGAATACGTAGTGGATATTCAATTAAAAATTACATTTATGATTAAATTCGTGATGTGATCACGAAAAAATAATCGTCATTTTATAAATAAATATGATCCCTTCCCTATGCAATCATGATTTTTTAACAGTGATGTTTGAGTCCCGGCGGTCTGGTTCATGAGTTGACGGTATACGAGCGCTGATAGCGCCGCGTTCATAACGCTGAAAACCGGGCGTTAAATTCCCAAGTTATACGGGACGTTAAAAGGGCGACGTTTGTAAAGCGTTGACAACGCGGGTCCCATGTTATACACCAAGTTTTTGAGGAGTTGTCAACGCCGCGTCCCTCACTTCCAAAATGGAAAAAATTCAGTTAGGCTGTCTAGGTGTATTGCAAATAATTGAAATATATGAGGAATTGTGTATGAGGAAAGCTAGATGGTGGTGCTTTCAAATCGCGGATCAAGCTTTGGCTATACTTACACGAGCCGTGCGGAATCGAGCCGACCAGGTCCGTCGAGGAAATCCGTAATAGTGGCTAAATCTAACAGAACCGCACCGTTCCGACAAGTGTCTTACCTCACCATCAATTAGTATGGATTTCCTGCTAGTACTGTCACAACTACCGTGAGTTGCAAAATCATCATGGAAGAACAGTAGGAATTGACCAAACGTTCTCTCTGGTCGGGACCTGTGGCTATATATACCCGACCCGAGCGGAGCGGATCCGAGTCGGCCCGTTCCGGTATGCTCTAAGAGCATGAGAAAAATTGGGCTCAGCGCGGGTCGACTCGGCCGCTCCCATTTAAATACACAGAGAGAATACCCCTGGAAAAAAATTCGCTCCCTCGGCTCGGCTCGTGTAAGTATAGTCGTAGCTTTAACAGGACAGTTTCACTTAATGTTTTAATTGTTTATTACTATAATCCTTTGAAATAACTTCATATAGAGGTGGCTGCTATTCGATAGCGTAAATAAATGTTTCCGTGTCAAACATTTTGCCAGTTTGAAGTACACAATAATCACTTTGAAATAAACAATAACTACTAGAACCAGGACAAATTCGATACTTCTGTCTACTGTGCCTCTCTGGTAGCTGCGCTGCGAGTGCGCGTTGAAAACGCTCCGTATAACTTGGTTCAGCGTTGACAGCACCGCGTCGTTAACGCGTCAGTCCGCATTGGCAACATTCAACGCCCGGGAAACGCAGATTCGCCTGAGTTGATAGGGCTCGTATAACATGGCCTACGGTAGTTCCATTTACCCAATTAACCGGCGTTAACGCGACGTTGAAAACGAGGCGCTATCAACGCTCGAATAACATGACCCTAAGACAGCATGCTGGGTTGCTGGCAAGACCGTCACTCAAGGTCAGTGCGGGGTGATCTAGTGGAAGGAATTTTTATATTGCACTATTCTCTAATGCAAGCCCGCCACCATTCACTTTGAAAAATATATCATGTTTCTGAATTTGTGATAAGTTAAGGAACTTTCATCCATTTAGATTTTATTGAATATATATATACTCTGAGCTTGGTCCCCCCCCCCCCCCCAACCAAAATCCTCGGTTTTTTCACTTAACAGTGTGGAGCTAAATTTTATCGCCGCCCCATGTCATCCCCATGCCGGGCTGAGAGTCTGCACTTTTTTAAATGACAGCCTGACTCTTTGTCCTCAAACCAGGTAACCAATGTTTATGATCGTCTAGGCTCGTTCTTCATAGACCTAACCAGGGGGTGTGTAACCCTTTGCAAAAATATCCTGGCATTCGTTTGTGCACGCACTTATTATTGGTCACCAATCACAATTTTTCAGGGCAATCTGTACGCCTAAGGGGTATGGAATCTGTATGGGGTTAGGAGAAATTGTTTCAGGCTTTTTAGTCCGTTTTAAAAAACGTGGAATATTACAACTTTTTAATTTAAATAATTATTTTCTGATTTTTAGTCTTGTGTGTGGGGGGAGGGGATATGTGTGTGTGTGAAATTTTGCACTTCAACCAGACAGACAAGAAAGCTAGTTAATATACATAGTTCTGAGCTATGTTTAAAGTTTCAAGTCTCTACCTCATCTGGAAGTTAGTTTAAAATCGATTGCAAAATGTGTACGGAACAGACACACAAGTAAGCGAGTTGATGAAATGTGTTAAAGAGAAGCAGAAACAACGTGCTACTTTACTTAACAACAAAAATTAATACAGTAAGAACAAATACAATAAATCACAATAAATTATACAACATCATTTGTTAAATAAACTCGCAACATATACAAACAAAATTTCTACAATATCTCGTACATTACCAATAATAGTCTTCCACGATTCTTATATCACACCGGGCCCAACCATAATAAATGCATATTTGGAGGCATTATACGTTTAATTGTGGCATCTGGTAAAAACAATTATTAAGGAAACAACACCTTTAAAAAAATTTAGGAACATTTACCTAAAAGCAAAAATAGAAACCCAATAAATTCCTCATAACACATCACCATACTATGCAAAATGAAGAAAGGGCATAAAACGAACATTGTAGAAGAATATGAAATTTACAAACATCAAAAGAATGAACCATACAAGATTCTGAATGATAAACTAAATTCTCTTCCGACTGCGTGTATGATCTAATATTCGAACACTAGAGCGAAGTACAAATAAAAGGAAAAATTAGATTAGGCACAGCCTTCTAGTACATTCCAGCAAAAGAACATTGTGGCAACAGTATTGGGGACAAAAACTATTTTTATGTTTATATTTGACGAATGCGACTTTTGTATGAATAGTTATGTTATAAAATATGTAATATACAAACAAATCAAACACTACTAGCTTATATTACAATAATTAGCTGGATTGTGGCAGTGAAACATGTAGCCAGTAAATTCAAAAAGTAGCCTAGACTGCTATTGACTGAACAAAGTCATATTACTAAAGCTATACTAATATTATAAAGGGGTAAAAAAAATTTATTTGTTTGTATGTAGGGGGTAATCTCTGGAACTACTGAACCGGTTGAAAAAATAGTTTTACTAATAAAAAGCTACACTATTCCTGAGTAACAATAGGCTAGAATTCATTTTGATAAAAGCCTTTTTTATTTCAATATTTGCAAATAATTTAGTCGGAAAAACCTTAGGTTAGGCCTAGACTGATGAATCACAAGTATTTACATTTATTACCATTTACATACAAACTTTGAAGCAATTATTTAAATTTTTAACTTTTAGGTTAGGTTTTTATTAAAGAGTAGACTTGAGCCTTACTGGTTTTTTTAATCTTTATTATAACTGCTGTATAAATAATTTAATTTAAACATTTAACATTATTTACCATCTTAGCTTTGAGGTTATTATTAACAATATTATATAAAGAGGTAAAATGTGTTTGTATGTAGGGGGTAATCTCTGGAACTACTGAACCGATTGAAAACATAGTTTTACTAATAAAAAGCTACACTATATTTGAGTAACATAGGCTAGAATTAATTTTGATTTATGGGTTGAAACAACCATGAAACAATAAATTTTAATTGTTATGCTTTCGTTAAAGCTAGAGAGCTGAAATTTATTTCTTATAAGATACATAGAAAAATAAACTAGATTTGCATTTCGCCTCGTGCTATTAATGGGTGAAAATGTGATAACAACCCATAAAACAATCAAATTAATTGTTATATTTTCCTTAAAATTAGTGAGCTGAAAATGTGTACATTTATTTCTTACAACATACATAAACAAGTGTCATAGATTGACATTTTGTCGCGTGCAGCTAAGGGGTGAAAATGTAGTAAAAATGTTGATTGTTATACTGTCCTTAAAAGTAGAGAATAAACCCTTAATAAACTAAGGAATTTAAAAATAACAAACCACTGTGTTACATCACAATTAAAATAAATAAGTCATATTAGAATTTAATAATACTTATTTAAAATAACCTGTTTGCATTTGCTTCGACCCGAGGCACCGCGGGGGTTGGCGAGCGAGGCCAGCAGGGGGCGAAGTCCTGACTGACCGACTGACAACCAACAGTTTTTTAGGTTAACAAAATAAAAACAAAGAAAGAATCTACCAAAAAGGCTTACAGAGTTATAATGCAAACATCTGTTGTTACATATTATAAATAAAACAGCTGATTTGGATCAAAAGCTTAACACAATTTTAGGTTAAGTCTATATTGAACCAAAAACGTCTATTGAATTCGTTCACGTTTATTACCAATGCAGCCAAGTTAGCAAATTTAGAATCGGATAATTATTTTACAAAACAAACAGTTTTTTTAGGTTAGGTAATAGTAAACACAAACAACAAAAAAGCGTTACTGTATCATAATTCAAACACCTCTCACTTTTAAAGTTATGAAAATTGTATTCTTTACTAGGCCTATTTGATCAGTCAGAATTACATACTGCTTTACTGTATCACAGTATGGTCGTATTTTATAACTTTAAAATTGTCTCAATTCTATATAAATAATCTCTAACCTAATCAATCGTCATTCCCGAAAAATATGATAGTATGCAATAATCTGTTTGCATTTGCTTGGACGGAAGCGCCGCGAGAGTCAGTAAGCGAAGTGAGTAGAGGCGAAGCCCTGTAATACTTAATATTGACGATTCCATGAATCCAGTAATGAAATAGGTCTCGATAATGGAGGATAATGGGATCCTAGCAGATATAATTTGTATAATAACTTTATATTGTATCCACATTTTGAATGCTTTCACCAAATATATATTGCCCATAGAACTTATAAGTTAACCGGGGGAAACACCTGCGTGCTCCGAAC
>JAGFPH010009557.1:28019-46197 GCA_018207615.1 Philaenus spumarius | reverse complement strand
TTTGTTAGCCAAAAAAATCCAACAACCGGAAGCACGTTTTTTGACCTAAAGTAACTATTTTTAAAAAATTTTAATAAGAGAATGAATTTGTTTTATAGTTTTTTCTACACATATAAATGAAGGATGTTATTCTGCACAGTTTGGTTTTTTACGCGACCTTATACCTAGCTCGATTGTTTCCCCCAAAATCGATCAAAACGTAAAATACCATAGAAGTACCCGGTTCAAACCCACGTGGTGTATCTAACTGTGGGGTTGGAGTGCGAAGCACGCAATTCTTCGTGTATTTAAGATACTCCCAATACGGGGGTTGGCGTGCGAAGCACGCAATGTTTTGTGTGTTGAAGATACTCCCAATACGTTCATTTGATTGACTCCAGTCATTATTTGTACTATAATTGAACTTTTTAGGAAAACATAGGCTATATAGATAGGCTATTCTGCACATTTTGTTTTTTACACGACCTTAATTAATTAGCCCATTCGGTTCCCCCAAATCGATGAAAACATAAGATACCATTAAAGTACCCGATTCAATTACGGCGAAGTGGAGTTTGTCCGCTGCGAGGGAAGCGAAGCATTCCATAATCCCAGGCCGCAAAGTAGAGGTATAAACTAGCAAAGCGAGAGGAACGAAGGAGACCGGGAGCCGCTACTGGAGGCTTAGGTGCAAACAAATTCTGCTAATATATTTCGTACACATAGACAGCTATTTGACGCCTTCGTGAGTAGGCAAATTTCCCAAATAGTTGGTCTGAACCCTAAATAATATAAATAAAAGTTTTGAAATTCGCTCAACTCACGTCAGCGAATCAGCTGCGAGATCGAATTATTTTTAACCCGACGGTTTTCGTGTAAATTGGTTTTGCAAATCTGGTTTTGAAGCGCTATATCTTCTTCGGCGTAGAAGAAAAACCATTAAAAGATATTTGAAATTACGTGTTTTATCAAGTTACGCTATACAAAAAAAATACTAGTTTTTATTACAAAATGTATATTTTATTGTCTAGTTTTAAAACACCGATTTTCTAAAACCGGTAATTGTTTACTAAACGTATATTTACAAACAACATCGTTCGTTTTAATTGTACAAATTAGTTCCTTTTGCTGAAATCGAAAATCTACCCTTAAGTTTAAACTCTGAGTTCTATTTAAAATTATTGCACATTGACAATATATCGAACAACTTACTGCACATTCGTTTCCATTTGTTTTAAAACTTGAACGTGTAAAGCATAGGCCGTGTGTAGGTTACAAGCGTGTTAATTTTGTATTTCAGCTAAAAGGCAAGTTTACTTTATCCTATCAGCCAAAGTAGTTTGTTGCTTTCGTTATTCCATTACAAGTTTTTCAGTTAAATTGAATTAACGGATTGGATCAGTAGGATTCTAACAAAACGTATGGATATATCTTTTATTGTGTGCACAAATTAAGAAACAACCCCTCAGCAGACTGACAGAGGCCCAACCGACACAAGCGTCCAGTTGAAGCGCCAAGCAGAAGGAGATCTTGACGAAAAATAATACAGTATTTCTTGCTCCATATTGTTTACTTATTATACAGCGTGTCACACGAAGAGGTTGCTATTTTTTAATTAATATGCCGGACATATCGAACACTCTACAAACTGGAAACTCTACAGTTATATTACATAGATATGTAAAATAGTTACCTTCGAGTTTCATTTGCTTATGATCAATCGAATCAAAATGGCGGAATAACAAAATAATAATTCCTTCTCGTGTGTACGGTATTAGTAATTTGTGCAACGACTGATTTAGAACGAAAAACTCGACTTTCAGTCAAATTCGTTGTACGACACCGCGATGAGTATCCAAGATAACGTAGTTGATAAGCGTGGTTGACATTCGTTCCGCAGTCGCTGAATGTTTGTGTAAAAGTGATGTATATGTTTTTAGTGTTTAATGGTTGACGACCTCAAATAAATGAGTGAGAATATCTGATGATGGAACATAAGCCCCGAAACGCGTAATAAAAGGAAATCTAGAAGTGACAGATGATGTACTTGAACTTATGGTGTACTTGTTTAATTTTATTGTGCCTACGGGACTGGTTGTTTTTTTCTTTTTACAGTAATTTCATTCTTGTGAAATGACACCTTACAAGAAAACTGATCACTGGGGACATAACTGAAGAGTGGTGGCATGAGGAGTGCAGCGCGTACGAGGATAGTGGCCCATTTGTATGTGATTATTGCTAGGGGGTAATGCGTACACTTACCCACCAACTCCCGGTAGGCCTAGAGTACGCATTTGACAATTTTTCTTTTAGATTTTCCATTCCGTTATGTTTAAAGTTAAAGTTGAAACTTTCAAAGTTAATCCAATGCATGGTAGATATAAATAAAGACGCTTTTGCACAGTTTTCAAGTATCTGAGTAATTTATTTCAGCTCCTGCAGATAAAAATCTACTTTTACCCTCCCCTACCTAACCTAACCAAACTGGGTAAACATTATAGGCTACACTATCGGTAATCGTATGTATTTCATTACGATTGTTGACCTTCGAAATATTAAGAATTGTTTTGTTTTTTCATTCCCTATTGTTATCTCAATAAAAAAAGTTTATTCCGGCTTAATAGCTTAAGAAAGCTGTTCACATTCTGTTTCAGTCCTGTTCTGTTTTTAACGATGGCGTTTTTAAATCTATATATATAAAATTCAATGTATGTTTGTACGTTTGTCTGTATGTTTGTCCTTTATGCGTTACCAAACCGTCCATCTGATTGCTTTGAAATTTTGCATAGTAACACAGGTTAACCCTGGGAAGGTTTTAGGCCATTTACCAAAGTCCTAGGACACTAGGGCTACGCCCCAGTGGCCCTCAAAGTATCAATGTTAATCTTATGGAAGGTCAATCTTAAAGAAGAAGAAGAAATATTTCTTTTGATTTTATCAGAAACAGCTGTTCGTATGAAAAGCTTAAAACAGCTGATTTTGATCAACAGCTGAGTTTGATCAACAACTGATTTGGATCAAAAACTGAATATAATTTTAGGTTAGGTAAATCAAGCAATGAGCAGAATCCCATTATAATTTACATCGGCCCTCAGGGATACGAATTACAGTCTTTCAAAGTTTCAAATTAAGCAATAGCGAAACATTGCCGGGTCAGCTAGTATTGGATAAAATAATGTTCAGAAAGAAACCACGATTGTGGCGAGACAATTCAATCAGCTGTGACTATTTGCGCGTTTAGGCTAGTGTATAAAATCAGATGGACGCAACCCCCGACCTTCCAACTCAGCAGACATTGCTACCTTGCTCATGGGTTCTTATCTTGATTCTAAAATGCAAAGGAGGCCGTTTCAACACCATTTACGTCACTAAGAAGAATTTGTCAGTGGAATTGAAGGATAGACCTGTTCTAAAATAAGCTTCCCAGGTCTGCAAAGTGAAAATACCACTGGTGTAATTGTTTTAGATGAGGGGAGTTATGTACTTTGAAGTAGACAGACCAATACACTGTAATTAATTAATTGTAACAGAAAAGTTTGGCTTTTTTATAACAAACCTCGTATTAAAGGGGCCCAATGAATATTCCTAACACAACCCGCAAGGCTATTTATAGCTTACTAGTAGGCCTATGTGAGAGGATTTGAAAAGATACAAACATGAAATTATATTCACTTTATGTTCAGATATCAGTACCAGGAGACCGAGCTAAAGCTCGATTATAAGCAGGGCTATGATTTCAATAATAAATATTGGATTATTGAGTTTTGAGGTTAGGCCTATAACATTAAACAACTAAATAAAGGGTATATACAACATTAGGCTTACCTGTAATAAAAATACAGTTTAAAGGATTAACCATAATCTCAACGCTATGCCTCAGAAATAAGTCAGGCCTAAATTAAAGTTTAATATTTCAATATCAATTTAGGCCTAGGGCCTAGTTCGCTCACGTCAATAACTTTACTATTATTGCAAATTTCCGTGAACATCGTTTAGGTTAGGCCTATAACATTAAACAACTAAAGAAAGGGTATGTTTATTTAGCAGAAGTATTTGTTGCCATGGTAACTATAAATAGATACAACATTAGGCTTACCTCTAATAAAATACAGTTTAAAAGAAAACAGATGATTATTGTAATGGAATTGAAAACATTTGCATCAGCTGTGCTTCGTTTAAATGAAAACAGATGATTATTGTAATGACATTGAAAACATTTGCATCAGCTGTGCTTTGTATTGTTTAAAATGGACAAATTTCACTTTTTAATTTTATAAAAAGACGTCGAAAACGAATTTTCCCAGACTGGTGACCATTTCCAATCGATTTCTCGTGGCCAAAAGCCCCATATAAAATCAAAAATCCTTAGACGGAGATTCCAGATCCATTTAGCAGACAGGCAATTATCTCTCGCTTTAGAAGACAAGATATACTTATATATTAACACTGCAATATTATTGATCCTAAAACATTTGGATAACTCTTTAACTAATTTATAACATCCAGATCTCAAGTAGGCCTAAAACTGAATTCAAGAGACTAAAACAATATTGAATATCCCCAATTATTTGACTTTAACAACCCAAAGAATTGAATTTACTATTGTATCTCATTCCCTAAAAATTCACAAGATTACCCTCACTTTGTATAATAATTATCTTCCTTGGACTCTAGGTAGCTCTTGCCGATCGGTTCCTACCGACCACTTTCTCTCCATCACTTCACTATTATTGGCCAACAGACCCCCTTTCTTGTTCTTCCCCTAAGTGACCTACTAAATCTAACTTGCGTGACACTCGCATACATTTTTATTTTACTAAAAGCAATTTTCTTCAAAATATCCTAAATTGCGAAGCTATCAGGCTGTGACAGACAAAACGGAACTATAAAGATTCTAATTAAATAGGCTTTTAGGGAAAACAATCTATAACTTCTTTTTGAAATTACTTTTTAGCAACCTGTGTATGCCAATCTTTTAGGCTATATACAGGCTATGTACTATCATGACCAATCATGGCAGTTTTATTAAAAGTAGCAAAATGCGAAAAAATATTTGTACATTATTCTGATTTAGGCCTAATAGCTTACACGTAATTTGATATCCCTTACAAATATAGTATAAGTAAAAAACATTCATAACCTGCCTATGGTTGGCCTAAAATTTCAATAGTTTGATTTAGAAGATAAATAAAACTAACGAAACTTTTTGAAGAACACCTCTGCAAATTCCCTAAAACGGGACCAAGAATTCAGTATACCGTAGCCTATTGTATAAACTTTTATGTGACTGCATTCCATGTATCGGTATATTATGGATTTTAATATATTCGCACTAAAACACAAAATATTCAGAATATCATTATCTTCCTATAAAAAAAATTTCCTACCAACATAACTTTAAAAATTGTATCCCAAAAATTATCTCACATAACCCCAAAATATTTGAAAATAAAAAGAATTTTTAGTGCTAGTTGTGCCGTTATTAAGTATACAAATAAAATTGAATAAACCTTTATTTCAAAAGGGAACAAAAATACCGCGATTGCGATAATAATCCTAAAACCTTTTAGCCTAGGTTGTAATCTTTTAGTAATTTGAAAGTTCATTATTTAGGCCTAGGTTGTAGCACCTTACAGATCAAAGAATTGCAAATGAACATTACTGTCATACAGTAATAATATAACGTAGTATGAAATCTACGATTAGAATAAATATTTTAAAATGAAAATATAGGTAGCAGCACTTACCGATCTAGAGCAAAATTATTATTTCAGTTTCAAATTTAAGTTATTGGGGGCAGCACCTTACGGGACAAAGTTTACAAATTAACATTTTGTTATTGGTTCAAATGCAGTAACGTGCAAAACAAACAAATGATAGTTTAAAATTTACATTTAGAGGTAGCAGCACTTACAGGACAAGAGCAAAATTATTATAAATAGTTTCAAATTTAACTTATTGGGGGCAGCACCAAGAAGCTGTAGCT
This sequence comes from Philaenus spumarius, assembly GCA_018207615.1. Lineage (NCBI taxonomy): Eukaryota > Metazoa > Arthropoda > Insecta > Hemiptera > Aphrophoridae > Philaenus > Philaenus spumarius. The sequence goes on along the minus strand of JAGFPH010009557.1, from coordinate 40,232 downwards.
ACTAACTGTAGCCGAGATGAAGCTATCGTTCAACGTATATGCAGATTTATTTTTTTGTTTAGTTACAATTTTTAACAGTGAGACTGGACAAACTTTCTAAAAGTGTGCCGCCTCACTGAGGAATCCGTAACAATTTTTGCAGATGTATTTCATTTTTTCTAACAGAAGTTTTGATCAAGTAGGCAATGACGTACTGTAGATATGTAGTTAGTCACTTAGTAGTTCTAATGTTTTCCGCTAGAATACATGCACTGTGCAAAATCAATTCATGCTATCCTCATATAGCCGAGATCTGCAGGAGACTCGACATCCAGGAAAATGGTAGGCCTCGGCCTGCCGCTATCCTGGACGACCCGCCATAGTTTCTTCACGCTGCGACTCCATCAAGATTGACACTAACCAGTTTGCCTTCTTTTCTATTAAGTGAGTTTCAGATTGATTTAGCAGTCATTAGGGAATAGCCCCTAGATGCTGCTGACGCTCCTTCCCAGTGATGCATGCGGAGTGTCTCTGTCCTTACACATGGTACATGAGTGTTGTATAGCTTCTCAGGAGAGGCTGGCGGATACACTCTTGTGCCTGTGTTCGGAGCCAGAGTGACTTCCTTACTTGGGGGGAGGGCGGTCGTTTAGTGGGTATTGCCAGACTTATTCTGGATTGAGCCCCACAGTACCTTCTCTAAGGAGAGGTCTGTCTAAATGCATTTTTCCGCCTAAAAAAAAAAATCAGTTTATAGACTTTGTCTCAGTAATAAAAAATTAATATGATATACATTTTATTAATTTTAAAGGACTGGTGGCTGTTGAATGAACTATTTTGCAAATAACTGTTACTTAATATACTAGAAAGCGCTGTTGAACTATATTTTTAACTAATTTGTAGTCAGAATTTTGAATCAATCCCGTAATGTGCTGCTACCTGGAAATTTTGAGTTAAACTTTGTTGTAACCAAGGACAGAAATTTGTCAATTGTTTCCAAATTTTAATCAATAATTCTAGGTTATTTATTTTTAGGATGATAATTTCTAGTTAATAGTACTAAGAGTTTCGAATCAGTCTCATAATGTGCTGCTAGCTGGGTTTTTAAACTCTGTTGTAACTAATGACTGAAATTGTTCATTGCTTACTAATTTTAATCAAATATAGGTTATTATAATTTCAAAAACGTCTTAGTGTCATACATATTTTGTTACAGTGAATTTATTTTAGACAAAAATACTTGGTTTATTGGCTACCAAGTACATGAAATACTAGCATATTCTTCTTTATCTGTCTGTCTGCTTGTTGTTTTTATAGGCCTACTTTGGTGTTTTTTCTATATTTTGAATGGCAATACAAAATATTGAGGTGCAGTAATTGTCATTTATGTTATTTTTTTAAATTATATAAACAAATTATGATCAGTCTGAATGTAGGCCTACTTCAGTCAGTCTGTCCAGCATATCCAAAACTCATTTACTAAATATTGGAATTAAACTTTTGTTCATAAAATTAATAAGAGTTTACATTATATTAAAAATCACTTACCCTAATGTATTTTGATGATATTTCCAATTTTTAAGGATACAATCTATTTATCTCAAATATTTTAAGTAAGGCAAAGTTTGAATTTACTGTATTATATTTCCCAGACAATTATGCCTAAACAAATGATTATAAAATTGGTATAGTGGTTCCTCTTCTTTGCTGTAGAACACTACAGGAATTTTCCCTACACTCGATTTCACCTTCACCGTGCAGTACGGAGCGCCCATAAGCCATGTTATCCAAACGGCAGTCTCAGTGATACTAACCATCCAAAAAACATCAACTCCTACGGTACGCTTGGACAGTTGATGCAACCCGCATGACAATAAACGTGATGTTCCCAGTAATGGTAGCAACATGACTATTCTCCTGTAAAACCTGTATACTGCACGGTGAACGTGGAATTGAGTGTAGCCTACTTCTCTTCACAAAACTGGGGCAAGCTTTATTATATTTCCGTTTGGCCTTTTAACCCTTTTAAAATGTAACAACATTACCGGCATTCACTTGTATCAATGAAAGAACACTATTTCCAACAATAAAATGCTTGAAAACCTATCTACAAAACACCAGTCACAAAAGATTGACTGAATTGATCCACAGATTGACCCGTGTGAAAGACTTGCTGGCAGTGATGAAAGCTTGATTATGGTACCTTGAGATCTGTTTCTAAATTAATCTATTTATTTTTTAAATATGGTATAGTAAGTAATATACTTGATTAGACGTTTTATTAAATCAGTTTAAACTAGCTACGTTTATTGTAATTAATACAAAGTTTTAAACGCTCAAATCCCCCCAAATATTTTTTCTGGCTACGGCCTTGATAACAAGGACCCTTTTATTCCAAAACATTTTGATGTTTTTTCAAAAATAAAAAACGTTTAGTTTATTATCATTCTTACGTTACACTGATGACACTCGATTGTACTGTCTTTTCTTTTTTGTGTTTGCACAGACAAAACACATTCTTTGTAATTCTCTATTCGGCCCGCCAGGTACGTGTGTCGGTCGTAGAAGGTGTCATGAGGCGAGACACATCAGGTTTTTCTTATAATAAAATAAATTTTTAGGTAATAACCACGCAACACTGATACGGAGTAAACACAACCTCTAAAGCCACTTAGCATGAAGTGTTTTCACGGCAGTTTTGTGGACGAGGTGTCAACTGCGTTAGTGGTCATCAACCAAACGTCTACTTTAGACAATTTCCACACACTCAACGCAACTGTCCACATTGCTCCTCCCACTACCTCCATAAAGGAATATTTGGTTAATATATCATTTACTGTAATTACAGTTGTTTAAAAGTTTGCAGTGATAGAAAAACTAAAAATTTGATTTTAAAAGGAAAGAACTAAAAGTATTAAATTTGCAAGTTGTATAAAACATTTCTCTTCAGTTCTACATTGGATTTTCTAACATCTCCGTGTAAAATTTCATCACAATGGTGGTAAAATGAGATATTTCTGTAAGTAAGGAGGTACGATTCTTGCAACCGACGCTTCAATTTTTGCATTTACAATAAGATGGAATTGAGGTGTTATCACAGACTGCACAATAAACATTTTGAATAAGGCAAGTGAAACAAAATAATCTAATATTTATCAAAGTTATTTTTAATAATAAAAAACAATTAACATATAAAAATCTAATAACAAGATTATACATACTTTATCACCATACAATAAAACAATAAACCTAAATATAAAATCTGTTTATTTTATTTTTCACATTGGTTGAGAATCATATATTCATACATAATAATAAAAGAAAATATTTGTTCGTGTGTGTGAGCTGCCCAGCCAAATCTAAGGCAAACAAAGACGTGAAATTTGTAACACAGATGGACAAAAGTGATCCCAAATGCACCTCGAGACAGATTTTCAAGTTAATTTTTGCTTTTGTTTTCGAGTTAAGAGCGAAAAACACAAGATTAGCAATGCTTTTATATATAATTTTAGATAAAAGCCCAAACAAATTTCATTCTGGTCCGAAAAATCTAAAAAAAACATGGATACGCTTATAAACAATAAACATATGGTTGACCAGCATGCTTTAAGAATAAGACCCTTGCTTGGAGGTAATATGAATACAAATTTTAAATGTTGCTAGCACATGCTACAGCCTTCAAAGATTTGTTTTCTGTGACTGTTGTCGGCAGTTATTGAAGTTTATAGGATATACATTTCCAACTGCAGTTTGAATTAAATTAAATTGGATAAGTGTGATTTTGGGGCCTACTACAACATTTTTAATAAATGAAATAGTTATAACCGACTATTTTATTTTAGTAACTTTTTAATTTAGTAACTTACAAAAAATCCTAAATCTAATATATATATATATATTAATATATTTATTTCTATGTCTTTATACCATAGTTGTTTTAGAACAATCTTTTATATTACACACTAAACAGTAATAACAATATACAAGTAATATTTCCAATAATACATTTGTCTCATTCAATCATCATCTAAAAAAAAGCAAACATTTTAATAATTATTATAAAAAATACAACTACATAGCAAATTTAATACCCCTTATATAACATTAGTATAATGTTCTTAACCCTGACCCCATCCAACACAACCATCCAGTTGATTTTATAACTTGGGCACCATAGACGTCAAAGTTTTCAATTTTTGTACAAGCATTATGTTACCTTTGACCTTTAACTTTCCTTTCATGAAGGCTGTCTGTGGGTTGAGTTTTCCTAGTGCCTGAAAAATTTATAAGACAAGTTTTTAAACTGTTTATATAACATTAGAATTTAACAAAAACTAAAATTACTTCCATCAATCAAAGATCTGAGTGTAAATGTCCAAACCAAGATTCATTTTGGAAATGAGGAAGATAAATTATAATTAATAATTCAGTAACTGTCATCCATTTATTGTCCTTGTAACAAAACCGTATTACAAAAAACGGGTTCACTTAAGTCATTTAATGAAATAGTTGCTTTTGTAAAAATAAAAAGCAGAAAACTATCGAGTTTTATTTTTCATATGGCGGAAACTGTAATCTTGATGTCATTGACCAAAATGATAGGCCTACATCAAAAGCTATGTAGCGCATTGTTATTGAGAATGTATCATCTGAAATATGATCAGCTGATAACGTAGTACAATGTGCAGCGCCAACTCAATAACATAACAGTACAATTTATACTATTGACCAAAAGTACAGCACCCTCAGGCTAGAAATGTATCTGGCCTCGTGGGTGTGACATCCCTTCTACTTTCTCCCCGAATCTACCTTGGCGGTACAACCATTTACATAAAACCGAGTTCAGAAATTACATTTAACTAAGAAAGTTACAACTTCGTAATGGTTTGCGTCTCACTTTCTTACAGTTTCACATGTTTGCATACAATATTTATATAAAAAAAGTACTTAAACTTTTAGAAAAAAACTATGAGAAATATAAATAAGGTTTGGTTTCATAAAAAGTGAATAAAATGTTATAGGCCTAGTTGTGATGTATAAAGTTTTTATATAAAATCAAATATTCAAGCAAGAAAAATTTGTATTTTTAGGCTAAATGAAAACTTTTTGCGAGAAAGTTGTAGATAATTAGATGAATTAACTTTTTTGTGTAAAACAATTTTCTGTATGATCCTGTATTTGATCAGAAGGAAGGTAATTCCAGTGACAAATATATCACAGTTGTTTGGCATTGTTTTGGTGCTGTACTGAATTTTCCACAGACCTTATACATAGTACTATCTTTTTTAATCAAACTGTTTTTACGGATTGAGAGTTTGTATTATTTTCACAATATATTATTTGTTACCAGGTTGGCGAAATACACTATAGGCTATATACGATTTAAAACAACTCAAATAAACAGCAATAACACTAATTATCAAATTAAGTAGAACTTAATGCACCGACTCTTTAGATATTCACACTGAGCTCATAAAATTTACTGATTAACGATGGACTATTTCAATAATTTGTACTCAAATTGAAAAACTAAAAATGCATAGTACGTACTACATTTTTGGACAAAAAATTAAATAGGACAATTGAAGATACTCAGGAAATATTCCCGCCTTCCTGCTGTTTTTATTCGTCGATTCTAAGAATTCCAAGAAAACTATATGCTAAGTGAAGTGAAGATAAGGGGAGAGTGAGAATATGTTTTTATACTTACAACATCCACCATGTCCTGATCATCAATTGTTACAGTAGCATCAACTTTAAGTCCCGCCTCTGGTTCGCCCTTGTAGATGGAACCTTTCTTTAAATCTAAAGCTGTGGAAACAAACCAATTCGTATTAAATCTAGCTAAATCCTTGAAACTATAGAGAAGCCCAATTCAATAAGAAAACCTATGTTTTACTATTACTGTACATAAAAATAAAACACTTAAAAGTTTAAAAGCTTCAATTTCAGTGTTGTTTAGAAAACCGTAGTACATGGTGTTCATAAAGTGAACGTGATGATCGCTGTAATGGTAGTAGCGTGTCTATTCTCCCGTAAACGGTGAACTTGGAATCGAGTGTAAATGAGGTTACCTTATATCAAACGAAAGCATAGATCTTCCACTTTGAATTAATATAAAAATCATTACACGAATATATCGATTTGTACTATATCGATTACAAAATATGCTTGCTCATTGGTTTAAAAACTGTCCAATAGCAAGGGTTTACAGAAAACTTCATATCTAAGAAACTATAAGAGTGACGAATGATTGTACGGCAGTTTTAAAAAGTTCAAATATTTACGAATCCAAAGTTGTTCCTTATATCCATATCAAGACAGGTCTGTCTAACTGTTATTTGGGAAATGTTATCCTTAGAAATGGGAAAGTTTGAATCATATGGTTTGTGTTTTCTTGTGCGGATCAGCTGGTTAGACAACTACGATGATTGCATATTTAAATATACGTTTTAGAACATATTTGTAAATACAAAAATTAAAGTTTAAAACATTTTCTTTCCATTCGTTTTATTTTATTGAGATTGGACGATATTTAGTGGATGAAATATTCAATACAAGTTGCGGTGTCTGAGACGACGCATTGAGCCTAGACAGCAAGCTGAGACAACGCTGGCCAGTTCTAAGGTTAAGACATCAGTAAAGTAAATGTGACATCTAGTTTTCAAGCTAAACCGTGATGAACTTAAAAACACTAAGCTGTATACAATGAATACTTACTCCAGACACCCTCCACCTTGCCTCCTTTGGTTATATTATAAACAAAAACTCCGTTGATGGATTTCACTTTCTCCAGATTAGTATCAACTATTTCTTTCATTCCAGCAAACACTTGTTCGCTCATCAGGTCAGAGTCTGTGCCAGAGACAGGGTGTGGCACTGGTGCATTGCGCACCTCCTTAAGATCCATGTAAGCTCCTAAGAAAACACAAAACATTCTCTTTAACCCTTAACTGACATCATACGTGTGTGAGACAATCAGAGGCGGATCTACACTAATGTCACTTAGTAGCTGCCGCCCATACACTGAGATATTTTTTAGGTAAAAATTACCCTAAACCCAGGGGTTATCGTGAGATAAATACACATAAGGAGTTTTTACATCTGACAAGACTTAGTGTAAACAATATCATTTAACGAGGCAAATATTTATCTGAATCTAGGATAATATTTATATATATATTGTCAAGTTAATTTTTACAAGAGTTAGGTATATAATAATATTTTCTCTTATCAGATGTAAACATTCCTTATGTGTATCTTGTCCAACGATAACCCCTCGGTTTAGGGTAATTTTTACCTAAAAAATGTCTCAGTGTATGGGCGGCAGCTACTAAGTGGTGTTGGTGTAAATCCGCCTCTGATTGTCTCACACACATATGATGTGTTAACCCTAAACATGAGAAATTAACAAAATAAATGTAAAACAAATTAATATACAGATTTAATATTGTTTGTATTTTATTGATTGTCAGTTTTATAAAACATATTACACTGAGATGCCAGAAAACCTTATTTGATTTTATCTCTAACCTATAATTATTTCTAGGTTAAAAAAACTTCTAGTAGAAAAAACTTAAGTTATCTTAAAACGTCCAAGTTATGATTTTTTTTCTATATACTTCTAAAACGGTCATTATGACTGCGTATTTTTAGCATACCCAATTTTCAGAAATACTATAAATGTTTGTGCCGCAACAAAAAATATTTTAAAAATTGTGATCCACAAAAGGTTAAAAATTTTATTAGTTAGGATTTTTGCCTAATAAATATTACAACATTAAAGCCTAATGTAACTTGCAAGGAAGAAACGTTTTGTACAAAAAATTTGTGTGATTTTAATTTTATGAATAATGACTTCAGTTCACTTAAAATTGTGTATTTTATAAATATTTTAGAAACACAACAGACAGAGGCTGAAGTGTTGAACTACTAGGAATCCCTACTATTTGAATTCACAGTAGAATACTTTTCTACCTGATATAACAGTGTTGCCGGATTCAACCACAGAAGTTTTGAAATGTATTCTGTTGCCTTGCTTCCACATGTCAGTCTTTAATGTCTCTCCTGGTAACACTGGTTTCACAAAGCGGGCCTGCAACAACCACAAGGTCAACTGAACAGGTTCTAAACAATGTCAATGCTGTAAGCTGCAATAAGCTTGAAACACATAACCTACAATAACTTATGCTATAACAAAGAAAAATAAAACTTGTTTGGAAAGATGAGTTTTTATAATATAAACAATAATTTATTAATATTTCTAATTTTAAGGTTAAAAAAGAAGTAGGCCTAATTAATTCATGATGGTTTTTATAACCTTTATTAAAAGACCTGTTGTTATTGTCATAACTTATTATAACTTAATAATTTGTTTTTTACAATTAATATTATATTTACAATTTTAGCTTTGAGGTTATGATTAATCATAAAGTTAATTTAAAAGAAAATATAAAATAGATGTTAAAATTTCACAAATGTTTTTGTGGATACTTCTTGTACATTGTATTGTAAATAAAACACCGATTCACTTTATTCCTTTGTTGGTGTGTATTGTAAAACTATTCAATAAAGAAAACAAATTTTAATCAGTTCGATAAAACCTGAATGAATGTGCAAAACATTTTTTACGTTTCTTTTTTTTCGGTCATTTGGCATCATTTGTATACAGGATATAATACAAGATGTTTCAAGAGTATAAGATTAACTCTAGTTATAAAGTGGTAAAACTAAACCTAACATATGTATAAACTAAAAAGACAACATAAACCTAGAGGACTAGTGGCCTATGTTTACTAACCTACAAGGCGATGATAACCGCTCAGGTTTTTTGCCAAAAAAAAAATACTAACCTAAAAATGTAAAGAGGAACCGGTAATTGTTTATTATTACTTTGTCAGAAGCAAATCTTCTCATATTGATGAAGAACTAGTGTCGCTTGTTGAAGGTTCATCACATGCCATTTGAGATTTATTTTCATCGTTATATTCTAACAATGAATTAACATGATTCAAGGCCCGGAAATCGTTAATAATGATGAAAACTTATATTAAAAGTCGTATGGATCAGTTTCTGCACCAGAGTGCTGGTATTGGAAACATACTGTGACTAAAGACTATAAGTTAGAACATTAGGCTATTTTTTTAATGCTTGCGCAAAACAGAACGCAAACATAAAAAAAATAGCCTGAAGTTTCAACCTATAGTCTAAGATCTAACTTATTACTTGAGTAGTAGGCTCGTCTAACCAAGAATAAGCTTATTCGTTTGCTTGTTACACATATACGGCACACTGCACAAGGTTTACAAATTTCATTCTTTAAAACTGTTAGGGCCTAATATCGTATTTATAAATACACCTTATTTTGTATTAATGCTGTTTACAACAGAACTGTAATCTGAATTGGGCTAAAGTATACATTAACACTCCAGCTGATTTGAAGGTTAGGTTGTTAACTTATGAATTTGAAAATGAAACCATTAAACAAAAAACTAGCCTACAATTCTAACTGACAGTCTCTAGTCACAGTATGTTTCCACATTTATTAACATATATATAAGTTTCAAACATCAATTAAGTTGTTTTGTATAACATAAATATTTGCTAGAGTGTTAATAATTTATAGCCTACTTTTGTCCTAAATTGTATTATATTAAGTTTTAATATTAAAATGATGGCTAAATTTCACCTAGGTCTTTTATTTCTAGGTCTAGTATAAAAATAAACATAAAATAGTTTATGTAAAATCATACTAGCCTATTAACTCAAAAAATAAAGAAAATCCAAATAACTTAAAATGTACTCATTAACTTCAGAACTGAAAACTTTAGGCTACATTCCCTCCACTTTATGAATAGGCTACAACTATAGTTTTAGCTAGTCATGATTGTATTCAGAATGATTTCTAGTAATTAAGCATTAACCTTACACATAATTAAATATAAACCTATGCATTTTACAAACAAACCTTATATTATGCAACTATACCAGCAATCAGCTTAACTAGTTAATAATCTACTTCACCAAAATAAAACAAGGCCACTTGAATTGTAAAGCTTAGCTGTTGCAGTTATCAGTTATCTTGTTTCTGCCAGTGACACATTATACTGATGTAGTCATCATATTAGTTGGCAAGCCTGTCTAGACAATTAACATACAATACAAAGAGACCATTAAAAGTTTAATACTCTCAATGAAAACTGAATTTTAACAACTTAGAAATAAATGTTAATTCATGAACAACTGGTACCTTGTATGGCAAAGGGGAATGGAATATTTCTACTTCTGTTTCTCAAAACTGGTTTCAAAAACATTAACTTAACTAGTAAATGCTGACTAACTTAACCTTTTCAACTACAATTAAATATCTGTCTTCTATCCAGCAACTCCTAATTTTTTGACCTAATTATTATTTGACCAAATTATAGGCTACTTATTTGTTTGAATAATTAAATATTTATTTTACTCCAAGATAAACCATCACATATTTATTATTTAAATAAGTAGAACATTAAACATTATTTGAACTTGTATATTTTTTATTCCAGCTGCTTTTTCTTAATTTTTTATTAATACACAAAATAAACAATTTTGTTAGTTCTTCCTGGAAAATTCACTTCATGTTTTACAAATATAATTTTTAGCTTTAATTGACGTTAGACGTATTGAAATTGGACATGAATTGTTACATCTACTATGGAGAACTTTCAAAGCATTTGGCTGGCGTCAACTCAAATCGAATAAAACCTTAAAAATTTGCAACCAGGCTCAACTGTATTTCTTAAAACTCTTAACAATGTTTCGTATACTTTGTGAAACTGCTACACATTTATCAGCAGAAAATTAGGCCTACTTAGTCATATTAAGACTTTTGTTATTTTAAATAGGTCTCATATGTTTTTAGTTAATGCAATGTTTGATTAGTATCTTTCTATATCTTATTTATCATTGGATATGACATACAAAATGTTTATCAAAGGGTGGATGTATTTGTGTTTTTAAATAATAATAGTACGGGTGTGCAAGATCTCGAAGCTCTCGAGCAGTAACGAGAAAGAACTCAATATCGTCTCGATCTCGTTTTCAAGAATAAAATTCATTTCTCGGTTGTATTTATCTTAATTCAGCCATAAATTTCTTGATACATTTTTAAAATCTTGTTTTTTAGTCCTTTTATGGGTCAAAGTCACAAAATGGGACAATTTAAAAAAAAAAATTAAATTAAAATTAAGTATTTGATTTTATATAAATAAATAGCATATTAGGTAAATAACATGTTCAGGAACCTTATCTCATATGTAGCTGAGCTAAATTCTATGAATTTCTATTTTTTTATGGACTTTTAGTGTACCGAAGCATTAATGGATACAAATCGGTCACGCTTGCTTAGTCGGCAAAATATTACTTTGAGATAGCTTAAAAGTATAATTAATAATATCTAATATACCCAATAACATTCATTTAATAATGCCGTATAAAAATTATACAATCAGATTTTGAATCAAACATATACTGCCGATTTCGTGTGTGTGACCGATTTGTGTGGCCGTGACCGGGTAGTAGCGATCGTGACCGAATGGTATCGATCGTGACCGTGCAGTAACGATTGTTAACGCGCGGTAGCGATCGAGGCCGTTTTGATAATAATTTAAATTTGTGATTAGAAAATGCTGGAAGACAAGTAAAATAGTTGTTTTTATAATTAAAACAAACAATGGTTAGGGTAAGCAGCTTTTAGTGTTGAAATAAACAAAGCAACCGAAAAATCATAACAAAGTACTGATTGGCTATAATAATGTAATATTTAAAAAAACAAAGTAACTTCTTGAGTTAATATGTATAACACCACAATCTTTAATAACAAATCTTTAATAATTCCAGATATAACACAAACAAAGGATATATAATTACTAAAAGTGGCAAATAAACAAAACAGTCACGTAATACCATGGCGGTCACGCTACAGATTTGCACGTCACCGCTTTGTAATTTTCAAGTAAAACTCGGTGAATTAGCATTAATAGGTAACATAGGTTTGTCCTATTGAGTTTAGGATAAAGACAACGAATGCGCAACTAACTAGGCACGTTGGTTACTGCAACATTTTAATATACACTTAAAATATTTACGTAACCGTTTTGTCATGCAATTAAGGTACTATTATTAAACATTTTTGGGTTTCTAGCCGCCAGGATTGTATAATATATTAAAATTTGTTTATTACCTTTTATGGTC
>JAGFPH010009557.1:0-12244 GCA_018207615.1 Philaenus spumarius | reverse complement strand
CTTTTCTAAATTTAGAAAGTTTACAGTTTAATTACAGATATATCCGTCTATGCTAAATTTAGAAAGTTTACAGTTTGTACCAGTCTTAGATAAAAAAGAATTAAATGAAACGGAAGCTATACTGGGCCACATAGACTGGACATGTTCAAAGACTTACCTTTAAAACAAAAATCACCAAACTGCAGAAATGTCTCAGCTGATCACTTACAAATCATTATGATGCATTGAGGTTAACTCAATAAAAGCAAAGCTAGATTGAAATTTAGGTTTATTAACCAAAAAATGAAAAATTTATATGCCCTTAGTAAATGAAAATAAAAAAAATTTACATGCCCTTAAAATACAGAAAAAAATAAAAAGGTTAGATTACAAATTAAGTTTAATTTTAAAAATTCCCTCCCAAAAATTTAAAAGATGAAAAACCCTCCCCATTAATAATGATTACAAAGTTTATACAAAAATTATTAATTAGACAAGATTACAAAATTTTTAACATATAGTACCATGGATTTATTAATAATTAACATTTATGTCGTTGGCCAACTGTAAAGCTAAGTATCATAAGTAATAAAAAAAATAAATGAAATTGTGAGACGTCTCTCTATAAAAAAAAGGTATATAATTTCTAATATTAGTCCTTTTAGGACTGAGGTCCGAAAATTGCTATAGCTGCTCCTCCCAATTATTATTAATTACAAAAAACATATATATTAAAATTTATTCATTTGTTACAAAACATAAACAAAACCAGTACACAGCCTATTCAAAAGTTTCTCACAAGGTTCACTGCAGATTTTAAAAACATTGTATTTTTGGTTCATAGCTATTTTAAAAGAACGCACTGTCGCCAAAAATAATCATTAAAGTTGCATTTTTGAAGAAAACATGGTGTTGAAGTTGCATTTAGTAGCAGAACATATGGGTAGTACTTGCAATTAGGACCAGAACATATGTGGTACTTGCACCAGTAATACACTGCATTAAAACAAAATAACATCTTTTTAGAATTAAAGTAGGCTTTATAACCAAGCATAGTGAAAAGCTTTTAGGTTAGAAGTTTGCCTTTATAATATTTTTGATAATAGATGACAAGCAGGTATTTTAAAATACAAATGTTAACTGTTAATACAAGACTTAACCAAAGTTAACTTGTCATGTTACTTTAACTGTTGCTACATGAATATGGACCACATGGTAAAACTTTAAAAGGCTTATTGGTTATAGCTCAAAATATATCGGAGATATAGTCATTTAAATTATAGTTCTTTTTAAAGGTCCTTAATTGTTAAAGATTACACAGCTTTAAATTTGCACAAAATTAATAAATTGTTTAAGCTAGGCTTTAGTTTGAAAATAGGCTAGTTACATAAAATTTTATATTTAAGCTGTACTGAAAGTTTTTTAAAGAAGAAAATGAATTACACAGATTTAAGTTATACTTTTAGAGTATGAAAAATAGTTTACAAAATTAAAGTAGACTTAAATTCACATAGTAGCAAGCTTACAAGTAAAGTTTTATAACAAGCCAACGTTAAATAGGATGACAGCAAAGACATTTCAATTTGGTAAACATAAAATGCACATACCTGGTGTTTAGAAGAATAGGACTTAAAATAATGACATAATAATTAGTAACGCACAGTCGTTAAACACCCGACTAAGTCATTATAAAAGAATTAAGAAAAGCAAAAAGACCAAGCCATTACGTCTGTTGACTAGCACAAAACGAAAAGTAAAAAAAATAGCTAAGCTTCAACTAAGTTAAATCTAACAGAACCGGTCACGAGATAAGAACAGCTGGTCGATCTCAGATAAACCTTTGACGTTACAACTAGCAGAGTCTGAAAGGAGTCGCCGTCTAGCGAAAAAAAGAACTACTAGCTAGAAGTCTGTAAAAGAAGTACGTTGTATATGTCTAACGTTATAACTTTTACTGCTAAATTTCGGGATTTCAAAGGGGGGTTTGACCCCCTAACCCTCCCCCTGACTACGGCTAAGTAAAAATGAACATTGTAGATATTAAATTTTATGTGTGTGTATTTTTTGTTATCATAATTTTATAAGTGTAGATAAGTTTTATTGAAATGTTGTAATTTTAATATTTATGTTCCAATAATCAGAACTACAACATTTTTACTATTCATTTTGGGAGGCTAATGAATGGTAAAACAAAAAAATAAATATTTTGTTACTTTTGTGATGGAGTATTGTTTAACAAGACTGTATTTAAGAATATGTAAACTATTTTTTCAGAATTTTGTAAAACATACATTTTAAAATATGCACAAAAACATTGGTCCGCACACAAAACAAAAACATTTGCCCAAATACTAAACAAAAACATTTTCCCATATACAAAACCAAAACATTTTCTCATATACAAAATCAAGAGTAGAAAGAAATACTTGATTTTGCCATAAAATTTTGTCAAAAGAAGTGTGTTCACACCAGAATATTCAGTCAGTCTCAAAATATCAAAGCATTTACTCCTAAGTGTAGCAAATATAGGCTATATATTTTTGAATTTAATTAGGATGAACAAGTTTTATAATGGCGGATGGATGATTAAGGTACTTTAAACCATTGTTTGTATATATTTTACAACTTGCATAACTTCCTTAATACAAAGTCAAATATTATCTAAAAGCTAACCATGAAGAATGAGCATTTGCTTACCTCCTAGAGCATAAATGATAGTGTCTTTACTTGTAAAGGTAAAAGTGCCTTCAGCTTGTTCCTAAAACAAAAACATTAAATCAGGTTAAATAAGATGCAGGTCACCCAGTAATGTAATCAAAACTGTGTTAATTGTAATATGACGGCTCAGTCATATCAATTTGCTATGCTTCAGTACGCATAATTTGATACATCACATTTCTCCCCTGGGGTTCCTTTACAACATCATTACACGGTCCACTTGGTTTAAGTCTGGTGCTACTAGAAGGGGTGACTCGCGGTGAAGCAAATGGCAACATATTACAGTATTGTATAAATCTGATATTTTCACTGAAATGTTAATTGATTAGGACAGAGGCGCTTGGATCGAGCTAGGGTGGTGGGTTAATATAATAGAGCGATATAAACCTAACCTTAAAACACTGTTGATCGTGAAGAAGAATGTCATGCCCGTTCGCAAAACCCCTAATATTGTTCATAATTTTTTTAATCTCTTCAATTTTTAAATAGAAAGCCTAAATATTTCCGGAATAAAAAGTAGCCTAGATTAATCTCTGAAAAGTCATCTACATGCAAATGAACGTTTCGTCAAAATTGGCTCAGCCATTCAGGAGATTAAGTCAGACAAACAAACAGACAAAAAATTCATGTTAGGTTTTGGTAACATGTGAACAACCATATAAGCTAAGAAAAAAGGATTTATTTCGAAATCACAGGGAGACACTTCAATTTTATTTATATGTATAGATATTAAATATATTGTAAAAAACCAGTACTGTAGTGGATAACTGGAAAACGTAGCATTTCCGAATGTATGTTTATGTATACTTTTTTCTTTATTTTCACTAGTAGAACATAAAAAGTTTCTCCGTTTCTTCCTGAATCACTCTGTATAATATAGATAATTATCTTCTATATATATATATATATATATATATATATATATATAAGCCAAATCCACTGACTCACTGATCACAATTTTTCAAACACTACTGAACGGATCGGAACGAAATTTGGTATGTAGCTTCCTCTAGGGCTATAGATGCTCATTAAGAAAGGTTTTAAAAAAATTTGAAATATTAGGAGGGGTTTGGGGGGGTCAAAGTTACTAAATCATGATTTCTCTAAAACTACTGAACGGATTGGAATGAAATTTGGTATGTAGCTTTCTCTAGGTGCTGATAAAAAAGGGTTTCAAAATATTTGAAATTTTAAAGGGGATTTGGGGGGGTCAAAGTTACTAAATCATGATTTCTCCAAAACCATCGAACAGATTGGAATGAAATTTGGTATGTACCTTCCTCTAGGGCCATAGGTGCTCACTAAGAAAGGTTTTCAAAAAATTCTAAATTTTAGGGGAGGTTTGGGGGGGGTCAAAGTTACTAAAAAAAACCACCAAATGGATTGGAATGAAATTTGGTATGTAGCTTCCTTTAGGGCCCTAGGTGCTCGCTAAGAAAGGGTTTAAAAAATTTTGAAATTTTAGGGAGTCAAAGTTACTAAAAAAAACACCAAACAGATTGGAATGAAATTTAGTATGTAGCTTCCTCTAGGACCCTAGGTGCTCGCTAAGATTCAAAATTTTGAAAGGGATTCAATAAAATTCAAAATTTTAGGGAAGGTTCGGGGGGTCAAAGTTACTAAATCTCCCCATAAGAAATACATAGTTTAATATTGATATAATATATTTTTTGTTAATATATAACTTTAATTTGTCTATCCGTGCAAAGTCGGATCAGGCCAGCTAGTATTAATATATAAAGACAAAGAGTGTGGAAAATAACGTAGATGTTTGCACATAAATAAAGGATCTATATTACTGATTTTAACGTTTGTACTTTTCATATCGTCTCACCACTATTGTAATAAAGAGCCAAACGGTTTTCATAGCAACATTCATTAAAACACAAACAATTAGGCCTATTGAGAACAGAGGGTTTTCTTATCTACAAAATATGACCAACAGAACGTGTTTTACAAAGAAACATTTTCTTATCTAGGTTTACTTACTGTTTGCTTCACTTCCGAAGAATCTGCATTTGATTTCATTTCCTCTAGTATATTCAACAGAGAAGCAGATGCTTCCTATAATACAAATTACATTATTGACACAACTGTACACCCAAACAAAAATTATTGTGAACTTTATCTAGCCTAATTAAACAGTCTATAGAGTGTAGCCTATACCTGTAATGGAGTAATGTTTCTAAATGCAAAATATAATACATTTACTTTTTCAGATTCACACATAGTAGGCCTACCTTTATAAAAATATTTGCCAAATTTTAAGTGATAATTACTTAAGGTGAAGTAAATATGACAAATAAACTTAGGTCTGATAGAATCTATTATGCCGTTAATCTATCCAATACTAATAACTTTGATTATGGAACAAGTACAACATTTTTCAACACCTGATCACAATGCTTCACCCTTTCACTGGTATGCCCATTCATTTACGTTCTACCAACGCTATATTGTAGTGCTACGCCCGTGTGTGGACATTTACACTTTTCTACTTGATGTGATAGCTTGTATTATTTTGCATTGTTAAGTGCTGCTCTCTACAACAAAATATATCAACTACTGGACTTGAATCTTCCTACACTAAAGTGTGAGTGTTACACTATAGACAGCAGAGTTATTCGCATGGTGGTGTCTTACGTTGGACTTACTGAAAGCAATGTTACAATGTTGAATGAGTACTTTGGATAAAGTGAAGATGAATATATTGATTTAATAAGTGATATTAGTGGTAATGATGAACCCATGGCCGGACTTTAACTTAAGGCCGTCTAGGCATAACAAAATCTGGCGCTTCCCCCAGTAATTGAATCTTGTAAGCATTACCTAAATACACATTTGTATAACTTTATGATGGCAAGACCAAACATTTTAGTTGAAGTAACAATAAATAATGTGACAATTTTCAAATATTTTTTAAATAGGTTTGACAAAGTAAATTTTGTATTTCTGGTTAAAACTCTTATTATCAACTAATTTGTAATAACATTTTACAATATTGTTCTATTATTATTAAAGAACCCACAATCCAAGACCTAAGTCTTCATAAATATATTTAGAAGTTTAGTTCTTCAATACAACATAGGCCTAATACATAATGCTTCAATGCAAACGACTACACAATCACAACAGAGTTTTGCAAGCCGCGCTTTTCCAAAACTGGTGCTCTAGGCCAGGGCCTTTTGTGCCTAATGGAAAATCCGAGGCTAGATGAACCAGTTATTTTTAAGTCAGAAACCAGTAATAATAGGCATATTCTAGATGCCACACATGTGCTGATATCACCGCCCATGGGTGTGTAAGGTAGTGGGCCAACAAAATAGTATTTACTTTTTTAAATCTTAAGAATTTTATAAATTACTACAATAAATAAAGAAAAAATATATTTAGCGACCATAAGTTTAATTTTCTTTTTCTGATCAAGTAATCTTTTCCGACCACCGCATCACCACATTTTTACTTTTATAAAGTCAAGTAATTTGTGAAATCAAGATATTTGTTCGCGTTAAGTTTATAAAATGTTACAGTTGTTATCCGGTTATAAAAAAAACAAACAAAATTAAATTAATCACAGTCCACAATGGCAAAAGCTTGTATGCAGGCACAATAGCCCCTATCAATGCCTGGCAGCATTGTTCAAAATAATAGCGATAGTGAATCGAAATTAGCAACGACCAAGCTGTTATAGAGGAATGGGACCATGTTACATACATCGCGTTTAAAACATATTCTCAGCGCTATGTGTTTAAATTGATAAACAACATTTTGAGAAAATGAATCGATTCCCGTTATAAAATGACTACAACTACATGAACATAAGTTTAGTGCCCTAGGCCTTCGTAAAAGAAAGCTATAATAAAATTTAAGTAATACTGTACTAAAAACCTTAAACAACTAACATAATACTCTCCAGACTTTAAAATACAGAGCTTTCTTATACACAAGGCTGGAACTGTGGGCTTATGTTAGTGTAAATTTAGTCACTCGATAATGAGAGTTGATTCATATTCTCTAAACATCGTGTATTAATCAAACACATAAACAATTTCAAATGTCCGAATAAGCATTAATAATAAATTTGAACGTTCATCATTACTAAATAATAACTTCAAACAGAGAACACTGCAATTACTTGTTCGTACGTTGAAATCGAAGCAAGAGTGGCGAAAAATAGAGGTTGTTGGCAAAAATATTAAGTGAGAAGCCCCTTTTTTTATCGTTTAATCAAGTTAAGATCCCAACAAATCCTGGAGGTGTGCACCCAATCAACCGAGTAGGTTCAGGTTTGAGAACCGTTTAGAGAACTGTGACGACACGAAGAGCGATTCTTCCACTATACAAAAATGTCTACATATGTACATTTGGTTACTTGCTACATATAGCGAAATCACAACGTAGGCCTATATCTCCAACCATAGACCTAAGAGATTTTTAACTGTGTCCAGAAATTCAGGTGTAACCCGTGTATGGAGTATTTTAAAAATATATACTTCCTGTGAAAATATCAACAGTTCATGCGGTTAAGCAATAAATAAACCCTTGAACAAAATTCAAAATTCTGAAATTGCACCTGCAAAAATTTGTTGTTTAGCGTTGCATTTTGTTGAAAGTTTGTACATAAGTTGCCGTTGTAATTGTATATAAAAAACACCCAATTTCGCTTTTTTAATCCACGTCATATGTTTTATGGAATTAAAGAGAAAGGTGAACAAAGCAGTAACCGAAAACTTATCTAACTGGGTTTGATCAATAGCAGCAAGCGTTAGCCTGCCGCTAGCCCATCGCTGGTATCGTAGCCACTCACCCGTGTTTAACAAGGAAACCCCATCGGTTATAAAATGTTCCAGCACTGCTTGCACCTACTCGCGCCTCTATCGTAGCCGAGGCCTAATGAGAGGTAGTTCAGTAGAGTCCCGCTATTCCGAACTAATTGGAATCGAACACTATTCAGTTTAGTGAGAATTCGGTTTAGTGAGAATTCGGAATAGGCGGATTTCATGAATAATATCAACGTATTGACATGTTAAGGCGTAAATTAAGTGCGGGGACATCTGATAGTGTCAGTTCTATTACAGCGTTGATCGGCTCGGAGGAGGTGAGTGCTCAAACTGAACTCATATCACACTTGACCTCGTTCGAGTGTAGGTTTACACCATCTGTTTTTTTCCTTCCGTTGCAATTCTGTTTTCTTCTAAAAACGGAAAAGAAGGGATAGGTTGTTCGAACTGTCCGCTTTGTCATCCCACAGTCTGTCTGCAACGTCTCGAAAAAAGATCAGGAAAAATATAAAATTCGTTGGAGATAACGAAAACAGAGAAGAAAAACGGACGAAAGGGACTGGCAGGTGGCAAGAACACTACTAGTGCCTAGTTGTTGTACCTAATCCTTCCTTCTTTCTGAAGGATCCGGTATCCTTTTTACCAAATGCTTGTTGCGGTAACTTCCTTTCCGCAAAACGGATGGTAAACGTGAAGTAAACAAAACCAGTTTTCATTCCAATTTGGTTTCAGGCGTTTTCATCAAGCTTAGGCTCTATGTATGTCTCTATTTAACTTATTTGTATAACAATAAATGTACGTTTTTTTCACGAACGTTTTTTTAATTTCTCCTGTCTTTATGTTTAAAAAATCTGTATTTTTTCTGAACTCTGTTCGGAATAGCGAGACTCTACTGTATGTGAATATGATTTAACTAATTTTTATGATTTAACTTCATATCTTACAGCACATGGTATTTTTTGGTGTGCGTAGAAACATTGAATTCAAAACCAAAATATATTTTTTACCTCAACTTTTACAAAAGTTCATTGAATCTAACCGACCTAAAACGGTAGCTATGGAATTTCATTTCACTCGATGCAACTTTTCATGAGGTAATAACAACACTTCCCTAAGGCCAGAGCCTTAAAATCAAATAAGGATTTATTTTGCAATCTAATATCGTCAGACCTGTATGCCGTCAGGTCGAGTGGCATCTTTCATGTCCGTCACCACTGCCCAGTTGTTTTGAACAGCCTCCGGAGTGACTAGGTCTGTAATCCGAGATCTCAGCAACGCACCTTTTCCTCGCACCAAATTACCTGCAAAATTTTTTAATTTTTAATTTGTAACGTATGTGTTTTCACAAAAATAAAACATTAATTTTGTATACTAAAATACCTAAATGACATTGTAAAGCAGACAACGTAGTTTTATTCATTTGTAGTGCGTAAAATTTCAATCAACTAGGCAGTTTTCGGTGATTACGACATTCTACAAACAAATATTTTTAAATCGGCAAGCTACGCCTATACAATAAAAATAAATTGTATTAAATTCCTACAAACTATAAAGCCAAAATATTTAATATTATTCCTAATTGATATAAAAAAACATTTGCAAATCGATTACTTAAGTCAAAGAGATAAAACGGGATAACTGCCCTTAAAATTAAATAACGCAATCATTGCCGGGTCTACTAGTATAATTATAAACATAAAATATACTAACACTTTGCAGCCCACCCTACAGCTGATTCTATCACACTTCCGTTCTCAGTGCATTCTTCATGGCACAACCAAACAACCACTGGTGCAATAAGCTCGGGTCTCAATTCGGCAAAGAAATCTGAAACATTAAATCTTATTAAAAGCTCATTCGATGTTAGTTTATTTCAAATCGATAAATAAAGTTTATTTAAGATTAAAAATTATATGTATCATCTCCTACGATAATCATAGTTGAAATCTCAAACACTGTTGAAAATAAAATAAAATTAACCCTTTCAACTGTCATTTCAGACTTCCCATTGGAGCCCCCAGGTCTCAGGTATTTGCAGTACACTCTAGCAACTCCTGCGGTTGTCAGTGTATAGCCATTGTTTGTATGTATTTCGTGCTGTGCTCTCATTTGGGATATTTATTTTGTAATTAATTAGTCATGAAATTAAATGAATTATTCAATAAGTATTAATCACTAAATGTTGTCCAAAATATATTATTTTTGGTCTTATTTTGATTACAATAATCTCATCAATATGTTATAAACTTTTTCATGCCGAAAAAGTAAGTATAAAAGTATAAGCATCGCTGGTTTTTCAACTTTTTGGCCTCCTCGACTCTGAATCATCAGTCTCTTATTTCGTATAGTTCGCAGCATTGGCCGAGCATCAAAGGCGTCCTGCAAGGCTGGCAAAAGGGTGTCTGGTGCCCTCAAGTTGTCCTATTTCGATTCCAAGTTGAGAAACAACGTGGGAGACTTCGCTATAGTTGGCTCGCAAAGTCGCAACGCACTGTACTGTAAGGATATCTTGAGGTTTTCGATTGGCGATTTGTAAACATAAAATTCTGTACCGAGTGTTCAATGAGTATGACTGAGGAAGTGGATGGTCCAGTGCAACGTTAAAACAAAACGTGAAAAATTAACAAAAAGCAGTACCGGAACCAGTAAACCCCTGTCCGTTTACCAAAAGGGATAAAACATGTCCACACTTTTGAAAAATAGTCTTCAAATTGAAACTATTTAGTTAAAACTGTTTCTTGTTTGTTATTGGCTATTTTAAATGGTAACAAAAAAATTATTACAAAATTATATTTATTTTCTTTGTTAGAAGACTAAAACTGCGTTTTGGACACTTTTTGTCCACCCTTGGTAAACAATGCAACTGGTTTTTTTAAGTATGTAAAATTTGTTTATTTTGATATTGACATGCAATTTTATTCCTATTTATTCCGAAATGTATTCCTAAAGAGCTAAAAGTAACTGTTGGTGGCTCACAATATTCAAGCCTTTTTGCTTTAACAGATCCCAAGTCTAATATGGCCCAGGTTACTTTACAATCGTATATAGTAAAGAAAAAGCCTAAAATAAAATTAATATTACTATGAACCCAACATCAAGATGATGCAGTGGATCATGACATAAATGGTAAACACAAATCGGACGAAAATTTGTTTTATAATTCAACTAACTGAGAGGTTGATACTGTTGGTCAGATGGCTAGAAAGTGCAGTACCAAACGATCCAATAACAGATGGCCCCACGATAGTTGATAGTGCATGAATAAACGCATTTTCTTTATGCATTGTGAACTTCCCAGAACGGAACAAAAAGAAAAGCTGTCGCACAATATTGTTTTTGCAAAATTTGGGCATGAAACCGGTTCGACCTGATATCGAAAGCCGGGCTACAAATCTTCAAGGGCTTCCAAATAGTTATGTGGTGGCTGTGGAAAATGTACTGGAAAGAAAAGTAAAAGGTCCACAAGCTACGCCAGTGCCTACATGTGGGAAAGGAAGATGTCATATCTGCTGCTACGAATCTGACAGTGAAGAAAACTATGTTGCTCCTGTTGTTGTGGTTTAACACAATTGTTGTGTTTTGAATGTAAGGACTCTCAACAAAATCATGAATAGGGCAAAGGACTGATTTTAGATGTTTTTAGATTTTATATTATTTCTGAAATCTTTCTTTAAGTTAATAGACTAATATGTTGTGTGATTTTTACTTTCTCACTATACTATAGTATTATAGAGAAAGTATAGTGATCACAAAAAAAATTGATGTTGAGATTTTTGTGGAAATATCCGTTATGGGACCCCCCGAGTCCAAAAAAGTGGGTTTTACAAAATGTCTGTATGTCTGTATGTATATAAAGCTAGAGCGAAAACTATTCAATCGATTTCAAACAAATTTGTACCAGACATGTCAAGTAGGCCTGTATTTGTGCACGAAAAACGGTTTTGAAAATTTTTGAAAAACAACCCCCTTTCTGGCAAAAAAAATCAGTTATTATTTTTTTATGAAAAAAAACGGCTGTAATGATTTTGATAAAATTTAGCTTATTTGTAGCCTTTAATGTACCCTACGATATGCAAAAAACTGCAACTTTCTAAAAATTCTCGTTTAGTTAATAATAATAACTGATTTTTTTTTGTTTTTTTGCCATAAAGGCGGTTGTTTTTCAAAAAAAAATTGTACGTCCATACAGCCCTAATTGATGTGTTTGGTGCAAATTTGTTCTAAATCGACGAATAGTTTTCTCTCTAGCTAATAATAATAATATTTATTAGTTAATCTCCTACTTTAATAAATCAACTCTCCTACCCCACCTACAATTATGAAGTCACAGTGAATCTGTTTAATAATTTAAATATTTTTGTGAGAAAGTATGTACCAGTTCCTGGTACCATTTATTACATTAATAAATGCAATATATTTTATATAAATTGTGACTACGTATGTACCCCTTGGTAAAACCTGTAACTAGTAATATGTTGCTAAACGGAGGGTTACATTTTCTTTTAATAACTTTACCAATTAATATTTGGATAAAACAAAAAGTGTTTAAATAACTAATAATACCTGGAGGAAGAAGATCTTCAGTTAATCTTGATCCGGCTGTAGGAACGATTACATTACAATGAATGTTGTTTTTACCTCCTTCTATGGCTATTGTGTTCGCCAAGCCTACTAAACCCATCTTGGCAGCACTGAAAAAAATTCACTTTGATGATTACAAAACTTAATTAAGATTCTGCTGCAGTGAGGTAAGTCTAAACCACCCC
>JAGFPH010009556.1:6023-35056 GCA_018207615.1 Philaenus spumarius | reverse complement strand
CAAAACCGTTTTTCGTGCATCTATACAGGCCTAATTGACATGTCTGATGCAAATTTGTTTGAAATGGATCGAATAGTTTTCGCTCTAGCTTTGTATACATACATATAGACAGACATTTTGTAAAAACCACTTTTTTGGACTCAATGGGTCCCAAAACGGATATTTACACAAAAATCTCAACATCGATTTTTTTTGCGATCACTATACTTTCTCTATACTATAGTATAGTGAAAAAGAAAAATGAAATAATTTGGGCAGAAATCTATCTTGTTTTATTGGAAATATATTGCTTGTAAGGAGGTAGAAAAAGTCTGCACAAGTTAATCATTATGTAAGTTTTTTTCTGTTGTGTACATAGACATTATGAATGTGAACTTATTTTTTTAAATATCAATGTAATGTTTTCAGAAGTTTACTATATATATTAACAATGAAGTGTTAAAATAGCAGCCCAGTTACCAAAAACTTAGTTTACCAATAACTTCATGTGTATATTTATCTTAAATTTCTCCTAGCTAAAATTTTTTGTTAAAACGGCTCCTTTTCTATTAACAATATATGTCTAAAGGTTTCAAATAATTAAATTTAGCTTTAAAAATGAGGTTGTAAAAATTAAATACCATTGATCAAATTTATAGAGGTAATTTCTTAGTCTCCCATACAAATTTTACATATTCTTTGTTTAATCTAAGATTGCCTACTCTTAGCCCTTGTGATACCAATGAGGCGTTGTAGAGGAAATTGTAGTGTAAGCATGTTTTCAAATGCATTTTTCTGTAAGAACCCATTATGATCCCATAATGAAATTTATACCATCAATTAACAACTATACAAGGACTGTTTGAGATTTTTTTCAAAATTTTTAAAGCGTTGCATTTTGAAAAATTTGAAATTTAATTTTTGATCTTAAAATAGTTAAAAAAAATTGTATTAAGACCCCTATAGTGTTATACATTTTTAGAAAGGGCTTGAAAAATGCTGCAAAATGACACCTCTCCCATCTTTCTAGCTTGATTCTGAGGGGAGCTATAGCACTTTAAAGTTTCTATAACGGGTCGATTTTGAGCGTTTTTTGAAAACTTTAACTAGGCGTAACTGTGAAACTAATACACATATCAAGTTGAAATTTGGTATATTTCTTAGTCTTTATGGGGTGTACTAGTATACCAAATTTCATTGAAATCTGAGATGGTCAGGTAAAATGACTGTGTTGATTTGACATGGACTCACCCTATAGTCAAGCTATATCTGGTGTTCGTGTGGGTATCCTCCCCTCGGACTTTCCGGGGTCTCTCCTGACCGGGGAGCAAATGCGTTCCGTGCAGGGGGGGGATTCTGGATTTGGTCCTGAGGATGCGTAAATCCGCCATCACCCCTAAATTCAATGGCTTTGTAGCTAAGGCTGGCTACTGTATCCTTAGCTGTTCCAATGAAGGAACTGCAAACTGGGTTATGTCCCTAGGGGACACTTTTAAACCCTGGGAAGGAGCTAATCTGCGGATTGTTGGGGAGAAAGATATCCCTAAAGCCCAGATTGCTGTGGCATACTTCCCACATTGCCCAGAAGACTCCAATGAGAGGATTCTGGGCTTTGTTCAGGCTCAGAAAGATGACCTTAATGTAGACAGCTGGAGGGTGGTCAGGAAGGCTGTTAAAGGGCCTACAACTGAACTAACCCTCAGTATAGACCATATGTCGGCGAAAACAATTAGATCACTTGGTTTTCGCCTTAGCTTCAAATTTGGAAGCATCCCAATCAGGCTTAAGAAGCAAGACATGGGGGTCCAGGAGGCTAGTGTCTCGGATGTAAGTGGGGCTACTGTGCCCCCTGGATCGTCTGAGGCTAGTGCCCAAGAGGCTCCTGTGTCCCCGGAGCCTGGTCCATCTAACCTGGAGCCTGGGCTTATTGGGCCCTCCACCTCCT
Source organism: Philaenus spumarius (assembly GCA_018207615.1). Lineage (NCBI taxonomy): Eukaryota > Metazoa > Arthropoda > Insecta > Hemiptera > Aphrophoridae > Philaenus > Philaenus spumarius. The sequence goes on along the minus strand of JAGFPH010009556.1, from coordinate 33,132 downwards.
CGAGGCCATCTGGGTCTCGGGAGGGTGATGCTCTGGGGGGAGAGGAACGGGTACCGGGAACAACTTGGCTTGATAGTTTTAGGAAGCCCAATCCTAAGGGCCCCTCTGTTTCTCAGCGTGGTCGTGCTGCGCGGGGAGGCAGGGGGAGCCATAATAGGAGAGGACGACGTCCAGAGAGAGGTAGAGGATCTGGCAGAAAGGCTTTGTCGGAAAGCCATCTCCCAAAGACCTCAGGGTCTGATGGGAGGAGGGATCAGCAATGACCCACAACCTGAGGATATTGCAGATAAATCTCCAGCATGCCAAGGCCTCATCGGCTGTGCTGGGCAGGAGATTTGTCTGTGAATCCTTAGACATGGCTCTTATACAGGAGCCATGGTATAGTGGAGGCCTTATTAGGGGACTCTCAACTCCTAATGGTAAGTTGATATATGATAATGATCATGGTAGACCTAGAGCTTGCATTCTTGTTCATAAAAATGTCAATGCTATCCCAATTTCTGATTTTGTTTCTAGGGATCTCACAGCAGTGCTGGTAGAAGTACTGATTCCTGGGGGTAGTTATGAGGCTATTGTGGCCTCAGCCTATTTCCCAGGTGGTACTGATGTCGTTCCTCCTCCTGAAGTCAGAAGGCTGGTGGAATATAGTAAAGAGAGGCGACTTCAGATAATAGTTGCCTGTGATGCCAATAGCCATCACCATATATGGGCAAGCAAGAGAACGGATAAAAGAGGTGAGGAACTGCTTGCTTATTTATTTAGCTGTAACCTAGCTATTAATAATGTTGGTAATGAGTTTACCTACGTGAGTGGGAATAGACAGGAGGCAATTGACCTCACTTTGTCAACCACACATATTAGTAATAAGATTAATAATTGGCACGTTAGTAATGAGCCATCGTTGTCCGATCATAAGCACATAAAATTTGACCTTGTTTATGAGAAGAAACCAGTGGCAGCGATTAAACTCCCACAAAAAACTAACTGGGGAGAGTATAGAGAGATTCCTAAGACTGAATTGGTTGGAGACGTTTGTCCAATCTTGACTTTAACGAGTCTTGACTATGCTTCTGATAGACTTAAATCATCAATTTTGACAGCTTTTGAAATAAGCTGTCCTGTGTCATTCCCCAAGGCTAAAAGAGAGGTGCCATGGTGGAATAGTGCGCTTAGTAAGCTGAGGAAGGAGGCTAGGTGCCTCTTTAATCGCGCTAAGCGTACTAAGGAGTGGGGAGCTTATAGAATGGCCCTTACCTCCTACAATAAAGAGTTAAGAAGATCTAAGAGGAGATCTTGGAAACAATTCTGTGACAGAGTCACGGAGATGCCTGTGACTGCTAGATTGCAAAAGGTGCTCAAAACTAGGCCTATGGGCCTTTTAAAGAAGGATAATGGGGAATATACAGGGGATCGTAAAGAGTCTTTGGCGCTTCTCCTGGATACCCATTTTCCTGGCAGTTATGCTGATACTTGTACCGCGGTGCCTTTTGATCCTGGCTCCTCGTGGTTAAGGCAGGGCTCGGGCAGCACTGCCTCTCTAACAATATTCTCGCCTAATAAGGTCAAGTGGGCTATCAACTCGTTGAAGCCGTTTAAATGTCCAGGCAGGGATAGTATTTTCCCTGCCTTTTTGCAACAGGGCCTTGATATACTCCTGCCAAATCTGGTAGAGGTTTTCAGGGCTAGCTATGATTTAGGCTATATTCCTGTTTCCTGGAGGGATGTGGAAGTAGTCTTCATCCCGAAGGGTGGCCAAAGGGCTATGGATCTGCCAAGATCCTTTAGACCAATTAGCCTATCTTCGTTTCTCTTAAAAACGTTTGAGAAGGTGCTGGATCAGCACATTAGGAGTACTCACTTGAGTGTTAAACCACTGCATAGTAGCCAACATGCATACCAGGTTGGTAGGTCAACCATAACTGCTCTTCATGAGCTTGTGGGTAGGGTTGAGCATGCCCTTAGGTGTGGAGAAGTTGCCTTATGTGCATTTATGGACATTGCAGGGGCATTTGACAATACCTCGTTCTCGTCCATCAAAAGGGCTGCCATCTCTAAAGGGGTGGAACCCAGAGCAGCTAATTGGATCTGTTCCATGCTTGCTCAAAGAAGAATCTTTGTAAAAATGAAGATGACTCTTTAGTAACACGGTCTGTAAGAGGCTGTCCGCAGGGAGGTGTTATTTCTCCTCTCTTGTGGTCTTTAGTAGTTGATGAACTGTTGGTCAAATTGGCTGTCAAGGGCTTTGAGGCTATTGGCTATGCTGATGATCTTGTGATAGTTATTCGTGGTAAACATGACGATACTATATCTGAGCTTATGCAAAAGGCTCTGGATCTGGTCTGGAACTGGTGTCAGGGGCAGGGCCTAAGTATCAACCCGGCCAAAACTGTACTTGTCCCCTTCACCAGAAGAAAGAAACTGATGATAGAACTCCCCTCCATCAATGGGGTCCGACTGGAGCTTTCGAGGGAGGCTAAATATCTTGGATTAATTCTTGATCGAGGGCTTCTCTGGAATGCCCAGTTGGAAGCAGTTCTAAAAAAAGCTACCAGGGCTATTTGGGCTAGTAATCAGCTTTATGGAAAAACATGGGGCATTACCCCCAAAATGGCTGCATGGTCTTACACTGCCATTATTAGGCCAATTATCACATATGCGGCCTTGGTATGGTGGCAGAAGGTCAAACAGTCTCGTGCCAAACACAGGCTGCAAAAATTACAAAGGCTAGCGTGCCTAGGGATTTGTGGAGCCATGCGCTCTTGTCCCACATCAGCTATGGAGGTACTTCTCGATCTGCCTCCTCTGCACATTTATGTGCGGGGGGTTGCGTTGAGATCTGCCCTGGCGATGATGGGGACCCATAACTTTAAACCAGGAGATCTGGTAGGTCACCTGACCATATTGCAAGAACTTCATGGGATCAAGGTGGACCTTATGGTGTCGGATGTGATGAGAAGGACACTTAATTTCGACCACTCCTTCACAGTGAAGATAGATGGTCTCCAGGAGGCAGATTGTGCTGGACATGGACATATACAAGAATGGTATACTGATGGCTCCAAAATGGCCAGCGGTGTTGGTGCAGGAGTCTATGGTCCTAGGTGCAGTGTATCTAGGGCTATGGGAGCCTTACCATCAATCTTTCAAGCGGAGGTCGTTGCGATAGATCTCTGCGCCCGTGAAATCCTAAAAAGAGGGATTAAGGGAGCTAGGATTGACATCCTTTCTGATAGCCAAGCAGCCTTGAAGGCACTTGAATCATTTGCCTTTGAATCAAGGCTAGTTTGGGACTGTTTTAAAGTAGTGAATGTCATGGCTAGATTCAATGAAGTTACTCTTAAATGGGTGCCTGGTCATGTAGGTATTAAGGGCAATGAGGCAGCAGATAGACTTGCTAGATTAGGAGCTAAAAAGCCCTTCATTGGTCCAGAACCTTTCTGTGGGAGGCCTAAAAGCCATCTGAGAAATGTTGTTGAAGTCTGGACGGAGAAGATCTGGTCCACACATTGGAACAATGCTCCTGGGCTTAGGCAGGCAAAAATGTTTATCTGTCTCTCTAAGTCAAAAGCACAGAAGCTTTTATTATTGGGTAGGAATAACCTTAGACGGATTGTGGGAATTCTCACTGGTCATTGCCCGGCCAAATACCACCTCAAAAAAATGGGGCTGGTCTCGGAAGACTCTTGTCGATTCTGCTCCCTCGGAACTGAATCGGCTCAACACCTGCTGTGCGAGTGCGAGGCTCTCGCACGGAGAAGATTTACGGCTCTTGGAAATGCTTTTGTTAGCCTGGAAGAGGTCCGTGGTGTTGATCCCGGGACCCTTATTGGTTTCGTAAGAGACCTGAAAGGGATCTGGGATGATCACTAGAAGGGGATGTATACCACAATAGATCTTAAAGGTCGCAGTGGTGAGGAGGCTTATCACACCTCTACCCCAAAAAAACACCTATAATTAATTAATTTACATAAGATACAGGCAGTCCTTATTATACGCTGTCCAGCTTTACGCGATTTCGCTTTTACGCGGTAAAAATGTCTTTGAAAGGTTTAGTATTTGAGCCGAGTTGTTTGGAGTGTAGACTACAGTTGATCATTTTATTAAGTTATTGGAGCGTTGTTTGTCATCTCACTCTCCCCTCAAGATCAGTGCTCTCATAACAGTATCTTTGCCCCTCCCTACTTGCTCTTTCACTGTCTGGGTTTGTCTATTTTTAGAACTTAGTCATGTCAAGGCATCAAAGTAGCGTTCGCTGTCAGTAGCGAAAATATTGGTTACGACTATTATGAGTGATAAAACGTAGTAAAATAATTTCTTTCAAAATATTTTACTGTAATTTTAATTATTTCTTTAAAATTAATTTGATTTGCTGTACACTAAATTGATGTCTCCAACTAAATCACAGTATGCCATTGACCTTCATTTGCACAAGTCCACTTTTATTCACGCACAGTTGTGTTGTAGGGAAATTCCATCTTGTATGTTCTGTTGTATTTGTGAGTGTTTCTCCGATGTGGTATTTATACAATGTTATTAAATTCGTACAATAATAATTACAGTGCTACACTAAATAATTTACGAATTTTGTATGTACTTTATTACTATTTATACAGTATTTTTTTCTTTTTTTAGCACAAATAATCAAAACTGTGAATACCAAGTCCGCGAATGTCGAGGGATTACTGTACTTTGTTTGCAAACTTACACATGTCGAAAAACATATTGCTCCGATACCGGATAATTGGTCGGGTTAAGCATGCATTAAAATAGTGCCAACATTTAAAAACAAACTAGGCCTACCTTTTATGGCCAGAAATGAGGGAATTCCAAGCACTAGTTCCTAGAGGGTCTATGTGGATTCCTGTACCAGAACGTGCAGGCCCCATCACAAACCAACGATACGGAGGTCTTCTTTCTTCTCCCGAATATTGAAACAAGTCGTCTTGAAAATAGGTTGGTACTGTGTAGTCTTCTAATAACTTCTTACGCCTTGGGTGCTGTAATTAAATAATGAATCCATTTCTTGTTTTTATTTATTAACATAATGTCACACCTGTTAATAAAAACTGTGTAAGGAGGTAAATTTGTTTTTTGTTAAACATCCCCACTTTGTATCCATAGACTTAATAAAGAGCAGGGAATGGGCAATAGAAAAAAAAAGCAATATTAGATAGCAGCCCCAACCATAGCATATTGAAGAATTTCTACCATTTTACCTATTTTCACCCCTAAGAGGTATACTTGGTTATACAAAAAGAGCAAAAAGATACACAACCCTATGTTGCAAAATTATTCCACAAGGACATTTAAACCGTTGGTGGTACCAACAAGTGTACAAATTTCCCTTCGTTATTGACCGAGCTAAGCGAGGTCTCCGTTTTAGTTCGACCGTTCGGCATTTCGTCTGTCTGTCTCACGATTACGGCCAAACGCCTTGACCGGATGTCATGATTTATTGCATGAATGTTCCTTATTCCTAGGCCGAGCGATGTATATATACGGGTTTTTCATTTTTCACCCCTTAAATAAAATAAAAATGGCGGCCGCACCGTTTCTCTCAGTGTACAAGTCTCAGCCTATTTCCAAAGTTAGTTTGTGGCTTAACCGTAAGTCGAATTGAAAAACTAACATTTTGTGAGTAGCAAATTTGATGTTCTACAAAATTGTTTTCTTGATTTTTTCCGAATCTCTAACAGTAAGCTCACAAAATGGCCGCAAACTACAAATTTGTTAAAAATCGTCCAAGTTTTTGTATTTTAACCATGTTTTTATACGTTTATTCTTTAGATATCTTCCTTAAAACCTTACAATTTTATGGAGAGGGAGAGAGAGAGAGCACGACACTATCTGCTGTCTTGCTCTTTCCTGCGCTACATCCAGTGTGGCCACTGTGATTGTGAGTGAGTAGTGGAGGGGGAGCCGAGATAAGGAGACCGATTTTGGTTGTGTCGCATTTACTGAGTTGAAGTTCATTACCAACTACATTCTCTTATTCTTTTTGTTTCTTTGTTGCACCACACAGTATTTAGAGTCAAACTGATAGTAAAAAAACTTGTAATAAAAAACCACAATAAAAAATATGAAAAGATAAAAACCCCAAAAAACATTTTAAAAAATAGAGATATAGAACGTACCTCACCGAGAGACATGTTATGTCCGGTGTCCCTGGAAACAGTGAAAAAACGAATAAATTGCAAAATAATTTTTCACTGGCTAAACCTTCTACTTACTGGCAACTATTTTTAACCTAAGCTCAAAACCACATTTCAATGAGCGAGGTCTACTGTTCACAGAACTACTAGTGATAACAGTGGTGAGCAAGTTGTGAAAGGAAAACCTGTTTTATTGTTAACAGTTAATTTAAATCATAATCATTCTCAAAATGCCAGGAAGGTTTTAAGGCAACTTGTCTTCAATCGTTCAATCGCAAGTGCCCAATAAATCGATGATTTAACATGTAGTCTTTTAGGGAAACCGGTACTGTAGCTGACCTATGATTTTAAATGATTGCGTCCTTGGAAAATGTCTGCGCATTCTTGGTACATTCGCAAAGAAAGTTTAAGAAAATTGACTCCTTACTGACCTGAAATATCTTATGGTAGTGTTCCAACAACCACAAAGAGCTAGTGTTCCGTCCGAATTGTACATGAGCTTTGTGATCTTGATAAGGGCAAACGTTTACATTACTGTCAATAGTTTTAACTTTTTTATTCAAAAATATGATTGGGTTTTGAATTTTCTTTTCTAATAAAACATTTTTTTTAAATGGCTACGTAAACAAACAAAACAGATATTGGAGTTCAGAAGGTGCTCATGAAATCTTGCTACAGTAGGTTGGAGCTTGGTGAGCGATTTCGTTGAAAATAATTATGGGCCCAAAGTTTTTCACGCAAACAATAACACAATCATACGATAGCTGAATGGTATCATGATTATCAAGCAATTTGTAGCATTGTTAGAGGCTGATAAAAAAGATGGTATAGTAGCGCACACAGAGAATATGGTAGGCCTACAATGATAATGTTAAGTGAGCAAATCATCTCTCGTCGACTGTGGCCACCCAGATCACGTAAACTACGCGACTTTTTATTTAGGTAGATCTAAAAGTTAACGTCTTTTAAAAACAACCCTCACACAATATTGACCATTTTAAACTCAACCTCCAGGACAAAATATCTTACAGAAGTGCAACAAACATCCTAAAAGTAGACGAAGAAATGTGTTGGAGCATGGGAGCTGCCAGGGAGGACATTGAAAGAATAATAAATAAGCTTTTTGCATTTCTTTTGGTTCACCCAGTATATTTATAGGCCTACGCATAGGTTGACTCAAAATACATGGCAATATTTTATGAATTGGTTCTGAAGCTAAAACTAAGAAAGAAGTGTATACAAACATAAGTCAGGGAATAATTTGTTTTCTGTCGGCCATTTTGTGTTTTTTCAATAAGATATAACTCCAGAAGAGAAATATCGAGATATTGATACTAAATTTTGGAGACGGTTTGATATCAGTAATTTATAGAGTTTCATATAACTATTTCAAAATGGATTGAGGTGATTTAAACACGATTAAAATCGATTACGGAAATTGTACAAATCAAAAACTTAACTAGGGGAGACCCCTGCGTGCTCCGCACGCCAACCCCCCTGTTGGAACCCGGTATGTGCCATAGGAACCCGTTGTAAAGTCAGCAAGGCTCAGGTCTACACTTTAATAAAAACCTAACCTAAAAATTAGAAATACTAATAATTGATTTAAAATTTGAAATAAACTGTTAATGGAAATATTAGTAGAGACTACAGCTGATTACTGAATCAACAATAAACATTATTTATTTATTTTTGTTCAGTCTAGGCCTAACTTAAAATATATAGATAGTTGTTGCCCGTCGATACTCGGAGGATACAGCTTTCGTAGTGAATGGAGCGCTAGGCAGATGGTGTGAAGCATGTATAAAATGTACTTTTTTAAATGCTACTTCCTTCCAATTATTTTTCTTGTAGCAAAGTTAAAGAAGAAAAATGGATTCGACAATCAGTGAATTTAACTAATATTTTGTACACATAATCTAATTTTTTGGGATATCAATACAAATAGGAAAGAAAGGAGAAAACCCATAAATAATATTACCGTGCATAAATAATATTATGCACTACCATGAAAAATATTGCAATTTAAAACTGTAGGCCTATTTGTAAAATGTTGTATTTAAGTAGGCCTTAATTTAGGCCTATATATCAAGATAAAGATACACATGTTATCTTTTAATTGGTTTTTATTTCATATTGATTATCAAATGATTTAGAAGTTATTAATATTATAGTAAAGAAATTAATACTGGAATATATTTATATGTTATATGAAGATGTACGTATGTTTCCGAAGTTAAACGAATGAGTATCTTCCATAAATTTGTATAAATGAATAAATTCATTGTTGATAAAAGGTTGTATTTATATTCACCTCAAAGCAAATCTTATAACGTATAGCCTACCTTAATTTTATAACTCATATTTAAAAAAATCAACTTCAGAAGAATTACATTATTGATGAATTGATTGTAATTGTTAACATAACCCCAAAATACAATCTACGCTAGGTTTTGTACAGATGATGGGTGAAATCAGCTGTTATATTATATGAGCGTTTGTTCTTCTTCTGTTGTTAGACAAAATACTTTGTTTCTTTACAATCAGCTGATTGAAGAACTGTAAAATAAAATAATTGCAGAGGTTTGGAAATGTTGATTTTTTTAATTTAAGAAATTAAGATGACGTAAAAATTAATAAAACCTGTTAATATAGAAAAGTTTTGCTTTTGTTTGGTATAAACTGAATGTAAATCGGTCCAGTGAAAGTCTCAGACGAACCGTCCAAAGGATTGAAAAAGTTGACTTTTTCTCCCATGTTAAAACTCCATAAAAAAAGTATATTTTTCATTTTTGACCCATTTAAAGTAAATATTTTCAAAATGCAAATAAAACCTGCTAATATAGGACCGAAAACCTTTGTTTTGGTAAAACCCGCATGTAAATCGGCCCAGTAGAAGTCTCAGACGAACTGTCCAAATGTTTTTTCCTTATGGCTTTAAATATATAGATGCAATAATGTAAAGGAAAATACAGTATAATCCCGCTATTTTGAACTAATTTGGACCAAACACTGTTCAATTTAGCGGGAATTCGCAATATGCGGATTGCATGAATAACATCTACATATTGACTTATTCAGGTGTAAATTAAGTGCGGGGACATCTGCTAGTGTCAGTTCTATACAGAGTTGATCAACTCGGAGGAAAGCGAGGAGGAGGTGAATGCTCAAACTGAACTCATATCACACGCGGAAAATGCTCTTGACCTCGCTTTAGTGTAGGTTTACACCATCCGTTTTTTCTTTCCTTTGAGTTACGATTCCATTTTTTTCTAAAAACGGAAGGAAGGAATAGGTTGTTTGATCTGTGTCCGTTTTGTTACACCGCCGTCTGTCCGTTAGTACCGCATCGTCTTGAAAAAAGATCGAGAAAAAATAAAATCCCTTCGAGATAACGTAAACGGAACAGAAAAACGGATGAACGCAACTGGCAGGTGGCAACAACACTACTAAGTGCCTAGCTGCTATATCTAATCCTTCCTTCTTTCTGAAGGACCTGGTATCCGTTTCACAGCACGTTTGTTATGGTAGCTTCCTTCCCGCAGAACGGATGGAAAACGTGAAGGAAACAAAACCAGCTTTTATTCAAATTTTGTTTCAGGCATTTTCATCAAGCTTAGGCTCTATGTATGTCTCTATTTAACTTATTTGTATAACAATAAATGTATGTTTTTTTCACAAACGTCTTTTTAATTTCTCCTGTTTTTATGATAAAAAAAACGGTATTTTTTCTGAACTCTGTTCGGAATAAGCGGATTTTCGGAATAGCGGGACTCTGCTGTATTTATAATAAACAGAATCCGAAAACATTCTGAAATAACCTGAATGTAACAAACAAATAATCTTATCATTCCGCCAAACACATTATTTATTCAATTCTCAAGCTCAAACCACCCAGACAAGTGGTTTGACTCAAATCAAATATTCTCAGATATCGACTTATTTCTTGTCTTGACTCAAGATTTCCTTGATTTGTACATCTTTACAGTTTAAACAAAGTTTCTGAAACAAGATATTTTGAGATCAAACTGAACCCCGAATCACTAAGTTTCTATCGAAGCTTTCACTGTTAAAACATGTTAACTCACTGTACTAAGGCTATCTGACCTTATATTCAAGTTCAGTGTTTTATATAAATAATACTAAAAATAATCATACCTCACCAAAACTGCTGTCGAATATATACAATGGGCTATCGTCCTGTGTCACTGACATGTAGTCGATAAAGTATTTCATCTTCATTTTAACACTGTATCCTTGATTGTCCTCACCACATTTAAATTTCTGATTTCTGTATTTTTTACCTAACCTCTGAAAAAAAAAACTAATTAAAATAGAAAATATGTGAATTATGAGGAAAAATGATTTCTAAAAATTAAGAATTGAACTTATTACGAACTACAAAGCAAAAAGTCTGTGCTTTTTAATCAAATCAGCTGACCCATTCATTACAAACCATGTGTTCTTATCGCTAATTAGCTTAATGTTATTTTATAGAAAGCTAGCAGATATCCGCGGCTTTGCCCACAAATAAGAAAAAGTTAATGAAATGAATATTGAGTCCAATAATTGTGTTTTAAACCCGACATAAGATCTGAGATTCCTGGCCCAAAAATCCCAGTGAGTTTTGTTCGCATCTATAATTGTTTTCCCACCAATTAACGTTTACATCATAATCAGCTGTGAGATATAAATCATGTTTTCTATCAGTTTGGAAAACAACACACTGATTAAAATTCAGCGTATCCAGTCCACCTGTGCTAAAAATTTTACATCTTAGAGTACATTCTACCTAAAGTTATAGTTACATAAAAATGTAACTGTCCCATTTTACCCTTAGATGAAAGTAATCGAATCAAATGGTTTTTAAAAAAATATAACTTGAGAATGATATGTACCAATCTAGCTTTAATAGATATTCATAGAAATTATTTTAAATATATAATGGTAGTAACCCTATTTTTACCGCAAGTAACTTAGCCGCAGACAACTAGAATGAGTTTGGTTTATTTTTTCTTAGTAAAAAATTGTAGATCTCTAGCTTAAAGAAAAGTATAGGAATTAATATTTATTTTGTATGGGGTTTTCTTTAAATTTCCACCCCTTAGATGAAAGTAATCCCAATGCTAGTGCATTATTCTTCCTACTTACCACTTATGAAAAAAATGTGCCAAACAGCTTTTTAGCTTCATGGGAAGTATATCAATTTATCTACACTAATTTTATAAAGAGATAAAATTTGTTTGTTTGTATGTAGGGTACCCCCTCTGGAACTACTGAACAGATTGAAAAAATAGTTTTACTAATAAAATGCTACACTATCCCTGAGTAACATAGGCTAGAATTAATTTTGATTTAAGGGTTGAAACAATCCCTAAAACAATAAATATTAATTGTTATACTTTCCTTAAAGCGAGAGAGCTGAAATTTTGTACATTTATTTCTTACGAGATACATAGAAAATGAGAAATAAATCATAAAAAAAAAGTTTATATGTTTTAGGGTTTCAACCAACTATATTTGGGAAATTGATCTACTCACGAAGGCGCTGATTAGCTGCCTCTTGTACGAAATATATTAGTAGAATTTCTTTCTTCTTAACTCTCCAGCTTTAACTCACGCGCTCTTTGTTCCAATCGCAGCGGAAGAACTAACTTTGCGAGTTTGCACCTCGACCTTGCGGCTTAGGTTTATAAACTGCTTTGCTTCGCTCGCACCATACAAACTCGGCCATCGGCCTCCGATCGGAGGATGCCCCCATGTGGATTTGAACCGGGTATTTAACGTTTTGTGAGAACCAAGCGAGCTATAAGGTCGTGTAAAACAAACAAAATGCAGAATAATGTCCTACATTTTTTTTTTAAGATAAAACCTTAAAAATAATTCACTAGGCCTACAGTACGAAAAATCTAAAAAAAATAGTTACTTCCTGTTACAAAAAACATGTTTCTAGTTGTTGGATTTTTTGGCTAACAAACTCGTTCTCAAGCGACTTAAACGACCAATGTGTGTACCAAATTTGGACCAAATCGGATTTAAACACTATTATAAACTTATACAACCAAATAAAAAAAAAAACAAAAATTGTAAACCTTTCTGACACAATTTTACAAAGAAAATGTAGGTACTTCATTTAGTCTTAATAAGCCTGATTTGAAGCTGATTGAAGCCCTCATTTGAAAAAAGAAACATAAATATTACTTATTAAACCTTGAGGATTACAAAAACAGACTGTGCAAACTTATAAGATATCAAATTAACAACAAATTAATAAAAACATTTAGCACAAAAGGTGGAGCCTGTTAAAAACGTAGATACAGTTTAGTACGAAAAATATACTTATACACAATAGAAATACTTAAAACTAACTTAACGGATCCTTAAAAAGAAAATTTAAAGCAACACACTCTCACAAAAACAAACACACTCTCACATACATTCACGATAGTCCTCAAACATTGTCCACATGTTAAGTTGTAATATTTAAAAAGTACATTGTATAGTCTAAAACGTATAACCAGCGCCTCAAATACCTACAAAAGATTTTAGAATTTGTACATTTTTTAATATATTCAGGTATACTGTTAAAAAGTTTTGGGGTGACGAATAAATAAAATTTTGTAAAAAAGTCTTATTTGGATTTGGCACGTGATGTTGCACACCACTCTAAAGTCTTATTCTATCTGGGTCAATGCTGTATTTCCACTCTGTAAGTAAAAAATCTTTAGGACCTTGTATATTAGAGATATTGCATTGGAAAATCTTTTAAATATCTGAAAAGTGGCAATGAACGAACAGTTATAGATTTATGACAAATTAGCCAATACATACAGGTACATGTCTTCAAAACATTATACACAACTCAAAACTATTCACATGTATAGGCCTACTTATTTAGGTTCACACTGTTGTATATTCCGCAAAACACTCAGTGTTTTTTTGACAACGACTTTTGAGTGATCAACTTTACTGCAGATGAAAAGTTCCGCCTCCGAAACTAAGACAAAAGGACAGAACCAAATAAGGTAATACTTCATTTATTACTACCTATTGTATTCAATACTGACTTGGACACCAAACAATGAACATTTAAGATTAAGTTGAATGAAATAGTATAGGTACACACTAAAATAAGAGATTTATTTACTAAAGAAACAAAATCACAGTAGGCTAAGTAAGATTTATCTTAGATGTGATAAAATTACACAGATTTTTAATGTCAACTCACATCTAAAGTCCATTTTTGCTTGGCTTTCCAACTATCTTGAATTCCGCATATAACTACAGGTTTGTATGGTTTTTCAAATTTGTCTATAAATTCCTGAGGAGACATTTTATTACCATCAATTCGTTCAATATTGTCTTCAACTAATCTAAATTTGTCGAACTGACTAGCATAACCTAGTTGATTCCAAGCGACCTTATCTAATTCTGAAACATAATAATTAAGAACCGTTAGGCCTAATTTGTATTTCACACAACCTTAGTCCAAATAGTCTACTCTACACTGTTTAAATTGAGTAGGCTATTACAAATATTTTCTTCAAGTCTAACTAATTTTTAAGCGTTACAAAATCATAATAATAGTCTTTAAGAGAATTTTAATTTATTTTAGAGCTCTTAGGATGAGCCTGGTTAACCCTAGAAAGGTATTGTGTTTCAGCATGACACTATGGGTATTTGTACGTAAATTTGACGCACACAAAAGTTAAGCGAATTTGTTGGTCCCGATATATGAAAGCATTTATCATTATTTACCTTTTATTCTTTAAATTATAATTGTTTAAAATATATTTTGCTTTTTTAAATGTATTCCAAGATGCAATAAACTTTAGCTATGTCATTCAATTATTTTCAATATTTTACAAAAATGTAATTTTGTAAAGCAATGTAAATATTTACAAAGTAGGCTGGCTACTACACAATTAAAAAAAAAAAAAAACACTTTATTTACAATACTGTAACAAATTATGGCAATAGAATAAAAATATTCAGAAGTAAAACATTGCTCTTTGATGTAACATTTTTTTAATTGTACTTTGTTTTTAAATATCCGCCAAGGGTATTACTACGTCAATCTGACGTGAGGATTTCAGTAAAATACTCAATAAATATTCACAAACAACGACAAAACACCTTAACACCACAGCTGTCTGGCTGCGACTAAATGATAGTAGCACTGCAGGCATTGTAAGTGAGTTTGAGGAAAGAGGAACCTGTTTTTTTTAACGCCTACACATGAGATTTACGGACAATACCTTTCTAGGGTTAAATATTTTCAAAAATTAAGAATAGGCCTAGTAAGATTTTATAAAAGTGATTAACTTAAAATTTAAATAAAAAATAAGGCTCATGATAATTTATGTATAAATTAGGTTACCTTAATAACTACTACAAATAACATTAGGCCTAGTAACACCTGATAGTGATAATGCTACATCAATCATCTTGAATCTAGACCAAACACATCAGGGCCGGCTCTAGAGGTGCCAGAGCCCAAGATAAACATACCTTTGAGCCCTCTCTAAAAAAGGTTAAATTTGAACATGTACAGTTACCTACATTATTTATTTGATTCCCCAGTAGCACTACGGTACTACTGCAGTAGTAGTAGTACTGTTTGTATTAGCCTATGTAGTTTAATATAACATACTTAAAACTAATAATAAAATATAAATAAAATAGACACAGACCTAACACAATGAAAAATAGGCCTAATAATAAAAATAAAACTGTCATTAAGACTACTATTATTATTGGAACTGAAATATACACACAATATTGTTAAATGTTTACATTACATCCATATAATGAAGGAGTATTAGGCTTATGTTATTACTTTAATAGGTTTATATTTTGTCTCAACTTACAATATAAACATCTTAAGAAAAATTCTTACTAGGATAATTTGTCTTTGTATATAAGATTAGCTAAATTCCCGGGCTTTGCTAAAATATAGAATGCTTTATTTGAAAAATCTAAGTACCAGTATTTAATAATTAAATTGATAAAAATCCTTGGTAATAGTTTAGGGCCTACTATTATTTTGTCAGAAGCAAATATTTACATATTGAGATATGTTTTGTTTTTTGTATTCTATCAATAAATTAACACGATTCAAGGCCCGGAAAAACCTACAGGTAAGTTAGTACTTCAGGCTATTTTATTTTATGGCTGTGTTTCTGTTATAGATAGACAATAATTAATATTCTAACTTATATTTATGATTACAATGTTAATACAAGTAGGCATCTACTAAAAAAAAAAGAATAGACTTGACTGAAGTTCTAACTTAAAAATTATAGTCTTTAGACACAGTGTTCCCAACACCCGTAGCCTACCCTACTGCAGAAACTGATTCAGACGACTTTTAATGTAAGTTTTCATCATTATTAATGATTTCCAGGACTTGAATCATGTTAATTCATTGGCCAGCTATAGGCCTACAACGACGAAAGTAAATCTCAAGTAGGCTAGCGTGTGATGAACAGTCAACAAGCGACACTAGTTCTTCATCAGATGACGACTTTTAAAGTAAGTTACTGATTCGTATGTATTTTTCTGGGCCTTAAATTATGTTCATTAATTGTAAGAATATATAAATATAGCCTACTATAACATATCTCAATATGGGAAGATTTGATTCTGACAAAGTAATAGTAAATAATTACCAAATCCTTTCTTAGCTACCGAACATCTTATTCTATAACATAGAGAGACATACAAAATTAAGTTTGTACACTGGGTGATTCCGGAGATTTTAATATAGTTAACATTAATTAAGACAATAAAACCTGTACTAAGCTAGTAATAGACAATAGGCCTACCTCTGGAGTTCTGGTTTTAATGGTTTCTCACAATGGATTGTTTATAATTTAATTATTTTTTTGGACAATTACTAACTAAATTAAGAAAATAATACACAAAATTTGGAGAATATAAATCAACTCTCACCATCAAGTAGAAAACTAAAGCTACAGTAATGCAAGTGCAGGCCTAAACTAAACATAAAACTGGAAGACTAGGCTTACCCTATGTTTACCAAATAACCTACAAATTAATATAAATTATTACAAAATAAGAATAAGAAAAAGAAACCCAGAACTAGAATATATTTGATCTGAGATGTCAAATAAATAACTTTATAGGCCTACCAATTAAAATTAGAGATAAAACAATAAAACCAGGCATAAATAGGCCTAGCCTACATACAAAGAATAACAGATGACAAAGACAACAAGTTTGGCTTGTCAGAAAAGTATCATGACTGCTATTCTGTAGTAATTAGATACAAACAAAGCAAAAAGAGAGGTGGAAGGGTTGTTAAAGCACTAAGTAAATAAATGTTACTGTGTTGATAAATCTAAAATTGTATAAGCTATTTCAAAATTATATTAAGTTATAATATAGCCTAATTCACACCTACCCCTGAACCAATCTCTATTTTAGGGTACCAAACGTCCCGTTTTTTCATGATCGCACCCAGTGTCCCGAAAAAGACTCACGATTCACCTAAATGTCCCATAACTTATTTACGTTTGATATTAAAACTTAGCACATTTTCAAATCACTGAAACTTACTAATTTTTTTTTTTTTTGAATAATGATTCATTTATTCATCACCAAACAAATACAAATATTAACAAATTAACAAAATCAAAAATAACACAATTCCTTCTTAACTTAAAAACAAAAATGTACAAAATAATAATAAATTTTACGTATGCCTAGTATGAATAAATGATATAGGGGTCTCCTAGGCATTGCCTGATTGAGACTTCCAACTTTTCTTTTGCTATTAAAAGAAAATGAGAAGGAAATAAATGAGTTCAGTGTCGCCGTGTAACCAGCTTAACAAAATTAAAGTGCAATATTTAGAAATTATAAAATACAAAAGAAACATTAACTAGCCTATTTAGTCAATAAATTAATTAATTAACACCTGCAAGGTTTTCAATATACAAAATAAAGGATTCGTACCATTAGAAATTATTATTAGAGCCAACTTGCGCCATTCCACAATTTTGATAAAAGATTCAATATCCTCAACTGAAAAAAGCAATGTCTTGACATCTCTCAAAAACCCTGCCAACAGATCATTTTTAACATACAATGAAACAATATTGTAGAGACGTGGAGCATTAAAAGTAAAAAAATGTCTGTATAAAGTAAGTTTGGGTTTTGGCACGAGCACTTTATTACTGTTTCTTAGAGTGTAAATGCTGCAACAATTGTTCTGAAAACAATTATTTTTCGCTCTGAACAGCTTTAAAATTTTAAAAATGTACATATGCCTTAGCGGTAAGATTTTTAATTTAGAAAAAATAGGCCAAGAGTGTTCGAGCCTAGATTTCCTCGAGATCACTCTTACAATATGTTTTTGAATTGTTATAATAGGTTTGAGCGTGGAGAGATAAGTACCACCCCAACAACTCAACCCATAACCCAAGCGAGAACTCACTAATGCATGGTATACATATAATAAAACTTTTGGTGGACAAATATTACTTAATAAATACAATTTTCTCAGCGCACTATACATTTCCACCTTAAGTTTCCCCATATGTCCCTCCCATGAGAAATCTGAATTAATTATTAAACCTAGATACTTTATTTGATACTTTATAGATTAGATAATTTATAATATTACTTCAAGTAATATTTTGGATCAAATCATTATGCTACTGTCATGTATGATAGTAGCTACGGTTAGGCCTAGACCCATTAGCGAAGTGGGACCCCTCTTCCCACTCTGCCGACGATGCACAGACGACAATGAGCGTAAACGATAAGAAGTGTCCCTGCCGGCCTGCCAGAGTCAGAGTGACGGGTGTGTTTGTTTTGAACTTTTTATTATTGTTTCATATTGACACTAATTAAGTTACTCCCCAGCGTCAATGTATGTTTATGGAGGAGTAGGCCTATTCTAAAGAGTGGAACTATATTTTTTAAAAATGCTGTGACAACGAAGCTGAGTTTTAGAATACATAAAAGATTAAGTTGTACCAGTTGCACAACCATCAGAAACGGAGTACAATAGGCCTACGGCACAAGTGCTTAATTTTCATTCGCAAAAAATAGAACGGCCAACTATTTTTGTAAAGTGTTAGGTTAAATCTATTGTGTGCCATAGACAAGGCCACAAAATACAGTAAGAAGGACTGAATTAGCAACCAAAATAAGCCAAAGGTAGGCCTACGATTTTATAGTTAGGCCTAATTGGTAACTCTTCTATTATTAGGCCTAAAAGAAATAAGTAGGCATTTAGCAGCTTATTGTACAACTGGCATATTGTATAACAAATACATTTGGAAAATACCCAATTTTCATAAGTAAGTTTCAATCTTAATATTTACCCAGAACCAAAATATTGCTGTGTAGCCTAACTTAAGGCCTACCTATATATTATTCAGTTACTTTCCTTAGCATAGGCTGCTAATGAAATAGTAATATCAAAATGATTGATAAATGTCTGCTAATAAATATAAAATGGTACATATTTCGAATAAAATACGTTAAACAACTTTAAAATATTATAATTAATGTTAACATATAAAAAAATATGTAAGGTTAAGTCATCTATTGGATGTTAAAACATACCCGGTCTAGCTTTTCTTTTAACTTCTCTTATTCTTTTTCTTGCACGATGATCTAGTTTAAACTGATCTATTTCACTACTCATTCTATTATCTTCTTAATTAATTAAAAGGTCTAAGTTATTTCTTTAGGTTAGAAAAACTACTAGGCCTATACAGTCAGTTCAATAACACCACCATTAAAGCAACAACCTGCTGCACGTTTGCCGATTACGATTCAATAAGCGCTGCCTTGATCATTATTTTACTTATTATGTACCAAAATTATCACTTTTTAAGTATAATGCACACAGTAAACTATTGACTTTGATAAAAGTCTATATTAAAAGGTACGATTTTATGAAACATAGGCCTATTCATTATTTATCTAGATTATCATTTTTAGAATTAATATATTTTTAGTTTAGGACCAATATGGCGTTCAACTTTTTTTAACTTTCCTAATTTTTAATTTTGATGTTAATACAAAATCGTTTACACCACCAGTTTGCATCTTGGGATATTTTCTGAATTTTTATATTTTTATCGAGATTCTTACAGGTCAAACCATATATTTATTTTTCCGTATAAAAGTGTTACATTATATTGTTATTGTATATTGTACGATCAAGCCTTATTCTGGAATCGAACAAAAAGCCATAGTTTTTTTTTTTTTATAAACACGTAAATTTTATAAGTAGTAATAATTATTTATGCATTTTTGCAATGTTGATAGTTATTGTTATCCTATTAGATAACAGATAATATTTTATTCATCATATACTTTTAAGGACAAAAACTCTCAATATGAAATTACATAAATGAAAACAAAACAAAAATTGTAATTTATTCAAAAAACAAAAATTTTAATACAACAAAGATTCTCCACATTTATGCGGCCTACAGGCGCAGGTTGACTTCATAGTTTCTATTTACTATAATTTATTTGAATTGTAATAATAATTTACTTAAGTTTCTAATAAGTGTACCAATCTTACAAAAGAATAATTAAAGGAACGGAAGCAATACTGGGCCACATGGATTGGTACTGTTCAAGACTTACCTTAGAATTTAAAATATCACCAAAAGTAGGAATATTTCAGCTTATCTCTTACAATGCACAGGATACCTAGAGGTTAGCTCAATAAACTATAGAAATAGGTATAATTTTTGGTTTTATTAACCAAAATAAAAGTTTACATGCCCTTAATACAAAAGAAATTATTAATATGCCCTTAATACAAAAAGTTTGAGATTTAAAAAAAGAAAACATATATATTTTATTAAATTGAATTTAAAAACCCTCCCCAAAAATAAGAATCAAAAACCCTCCCTTTTTAATAATAATTACAGAATTTATACAGAAAAAGATTAACAAGTTACAAAGTTTTAACATGAAATACCATGGATTTGTTTTAAGAATAAATATATATATATGTCGTTGGCCAACTCTAAAAGGTAATTATAAATAATTGAATAAATAGACAAAATTAATTATGAGACGTCTCTCTATATATAAAAAAAAGGTGTGAAATTTCTAATATGTAGCCCTTAGGGCTAAGGTCCGAAATGTGCTAGCTTGCTCCTCCCAAATTATTAAATACTAACATATCCTAAATAGCACACATATACAAAATTACTTTCAAAATACAGCCTATTTAACAGTTAACATAAAAGAAAAAGAACAACTGCAGATCGTTCACATTTTAAATTAAGTTCTGTCTTTAATTAAAGCACTTTAGAAATATTTTGTTTAATTTTTTTAAAGTTCAGTTGGAAAGTAGGCCTTTCCCAAGCGTAGCTGTTGCAGGTTATGCCATTGTATTATAACATTCCCTGGAGTTGGACCAGTATAACTGTATAACATAAACAACAATTTCCTTTTTAGAAAACTTGCAGCTATTTAAATAAGCATAAAATGATAGTTCTTTGAGTTGGCTGTTTTATTGAAATTTGTAGCACAAGATGGCAAATTGCTACTTAGATTGTGATGGTTAATATAACATGTGTAATGTTGCATAAGACTGTCTCTACATGTTAGGTAAGCCACATGGTAACATAAAAAATGTTAACGTTTAGTTACATATCAGTAATATTATGCTTATAGCTTATTAAAAGTTTTCAATATTGGTTACACTGTAGAAAAACTACACAGTTATAGTTAATTAATACAGAGCAATTTAGGCTTGTTTGTGGAAATATGTTTAGGCTTTAGCAATAACCAACATGATATCGGCTTTATAGTTTTTGTAGGCTGTAAGATTTACATTTAAACTTTAGGCTGTAGTAAAAAAAATGAAATACATAGGTTTCTCTAATAAATTGAACAAAATGAGTTAGGAAGTTGTACATAAACCAAAAGGGGAAATAACCTTATTAAGTTTTACAAGTAAATATTTTATAATTATCAAGGTAAAGCCAAAAACATTCCTACCTGGTATCCGGAAAACAAAGGTTTAGAAGTAATTCATGTTATTCAGCGACACACCGTCGTTAATCGCGATTAAATTATTTAAAGTTTAATAACATAACTACCACTTGGCAGCGTCTTAAAGTTTCGTTCGTAACGGTCTAATGGCCGACCTTCTAGCAACCCTTATGACAAAGCGAATTTCAACTCAATAGATAAAGAACAGCTGATGGGTTGTCAGATTACAACGTTCAGTTATGTACGATAAGAAGTAGGCCCTAATACCGTACAGAGTCGACATCTGGCGGAGAAAAGGATAACTATTTGGGAAATGTAGGTAAGGATAAATGATAGAAAGGTTGTAAGTTGTTGATGGGACGTTACATCTCTCCCCCCCCGAAACGACTGCGTCGGAAAAGAAAAAAAATTTTGAACTAAACGGGCTAAATCAAGTCAAGCAGAGCAAGTCAATTGAAAGAAATTCGCTTGATTACATAAGAAAACACATGAAATGACTTACAACTAACTATTAATAACCAACTGGTCAATATACCTCCACCGAAATACACAACACTCAAAAACAACAAGAACAAAAATTACATAACTATAGTGGACTCGCTGTGTCCTTAAAGTAAGATAAGGTGCTCGAAAGCAAACTTATTAATCGTCTAATCTCTAGGATCGGAAGGTGATCAGTCTTCGGACCTTGCAAGATAGACTAAATGATGCATGACATGTCATGTCTAACGACAATATTTATTTGAATGATTCCGGCGCCGGGAAATATATGTCATGTCAAGGATACATAATAACCTTCGAGATGGCCAATCTCCTGGTTTAATGTCGAGTCCGGTTGCACTTGTTTATCAAGTGATAATGTGTAAAACATTACACAGCAACAAAAACACAAAATAATACCAATAATAGGTTCAGGTGGGGTAAACGCACTTAGCGCAGTTAGCTGAAACAGGATAGCGATTAGAAAAGTGACTGATGGGGTCTGTAGGTACTAGGTGAGGCTTCAGTTGTTCAACATGGGCCTTTTTGACGAAATTTCGGGAATGCTGGAAAGATAGGGCAACTGTAACTGGGGTGAGAAAATCGATAATACGAAAGGGCCCTGACCACCTGGGCATCAGCTTGGCGGCCCTCTTATCTATTGCGGAGCTCAGATTGTGCGTCTTACACCACACTAGATCGCCAATCTTGAATTGATGAGGTCTACGGTTCTTATTGTAGACGCGCTCAGACTTTTGATGGGCTCGAAGAATGTTGTTTTTGGCATTACGCCAGATTTGATGAGGGTCGGAATGGTCCCTGGGAAGCAGGTCGTCGATATTCCAGGTTAAGCTGAGCGGGGTGTTGGGCATGAAGTTAAAAATGATTTTAAAGGGAGAAGTTTTTAAGGTCTCGTGGGTTGCGAAATTGAAAGCTAATTGTAGCCATGATAAGGATTTGTCCCAAGAAGTTTGGTTGTTGGAATGATAGGCAATTAAGGCGGCTTTAAGGTTTCTGTTCAGACGTTCCGCATTGTTCGGTTGGGGATGGTAAGGTGACAAGGTTGCGTGCTTGATACCACGAGTGAAGCAGTAGTTGCGGAACGAATGCGATGTAAAACAGGTAGCGTTGTCAGAGATCAAGATCTTAGGAAAACCAAAATGCTGGAAAATGTTTTGGCTTAAGGCCTTGATGGTGTTGAAAGAGGTGGCGTCTCTGACAGGGCAAAGCCAGGTGAATTTAGAGAACTGGTCCACAGCGACCAGTATCATGGTGTTGCCTTGCGCCGTTCGTGGTAGTTTACCAACGTAGTCTATGTGGATCTTCTCCATAGGACGGGTTGGGACAATCGATGACAAATAGCCTAGTTTGCTATTTTGAGCGGGCTTGCTCACTGCACATGTTGCGCAACTTCTAACCTTCTGGGTGACATCCTTTACGAGTGAAGGCCAGAAGAAAAACTCACTCACTTTAAATTTGGTCTTGAAAATACCTAAGTGACCTCCTACTGGGGAATCGTGATAATAGTTTATGATTAGGTCCACTAGTGATCTGGGTACGCAAATTTTGATAGGGATACCTTTATGATTCTTAAGGCAAAGGGTCCCTTTATTTAGACAATATCTGCTAGAAGATGCACCAGCTTCTAGATCTGAAATAATGGGACTCAAAATGTCATCAGCGCGCTGTTGAGCGCTAATGTCCTGGAAGGCTAAAGGGAAATTAGTTAAAAGGCTATTGCAGACTATGGTGTTCTCAGAAGGAGACGGTTGTTCTGGTTGCTTTTCCAGCTCAAACATCCTAGAAAGTGAATCTGCGATTACATTTTGGGTGCCCCTAATATGTGCCACTTGAAATTTCAAAGAAGTTAATTTGGCTATCCACCGTCCCATTTTGCCTAATTGTCTAGGACGGGCAAGTAGCCATGAAAGGGCCTGGTTATCAGTTTCTAAGAGAAACTCGCGATACTCGAGGTACTGTCTAAATTTCTCTACTCCAAAGATTACGGCCAGGCATTCTGACTCATACGCAGAAGAGGCTTTTCTTTCCGCAGGTGTTAAGGTGCGGGAAGCATAGGCAATAGGTTGACGAGAACCGTCAATTTCCTGGAGTAGGACTGCTCCTAAAGCGCACGAACTCGCGTCCGTTTGAAGGACAAAAGGTTTGTCGAAATTAGCCATACGAAGTACGGGAGGTTGCGCAATGGCATTACGCAGATATTCAAAAGCAAGTTGTTGCTCAGTGTTCCAAACGAACTTTTGTCCTTTCCGCCGGAGCAGATTCAGAGGAGCGGCGTGTTCAGCGAAGTTTGGGATAAACTTAGAAAAAAAATTGACCATACCAATAAAGCGTGACACAGCTTTTGGATTGGTGGGTTTAGGAAAAGTTCTGATGGCCTTGGTTCTTTCTGGATCGATTTGCACGCCTCTAGCAGAAACTAAATGTCCAAGGAAACTTATCTCTCTTACTGCAAAACGAACCTTATCGGGATTAACCGTAAGTTTCGCTCTTCGCAAGCGAGATAGGACTTCACGCAGATGTTTGATGTGCTCATCCCAAGTCTCAGAATAGATGACTAAGTCATCGAGATAGTTGAAAACGAATTTAAATTTGATGTCTGAGAAAACTTGGTCTAGAAGTCGAGTTAGAACTTGAGCGCCAGTACAAAGTCCAAATGGGACTCGTGTAAACTGGTAGAGCATCCAAGGGGTACAAAAACTGGTGAGATGTTTAGAACTCTCGGTGAGTGGAATCTGATGGTAGGCTGAATGGAGGTCAAACACAGTGAAAAACTTGGCTCCCACAAACCAATTGAAGCACTGGTGCAGATTAGGAAGGGGTACGGCTTCGATTACGATATGTTGATTTAGTTTTCGATAATCGATGACCATTCGGGGTTTCTTTTCAGGATGTTGAACAAGAAACGCTGGAGAAGAATAATTGGAAATGCTTTTCTCTACTACTCCTTTTTCAACGAGGTCCTTGATGTGCTCCCTCAAAAATTGCATTTTCGGAGGGGCCAATTGATAGGGCTGGCTTTTCACCGTTATATTGTCTTTCAGCACTATTTCATATTTAATTAGGTCGGTGAGTCCTAATTCAGTAGTAAGGACATCAGGGAAATTTTCTATAAGTCCTGAGATCTCCTTTTGACATTTGTCATCAAGGTGACTCAGTGGATTTTCGGTGACCTGAGTAGCAGAGGATAAAGTAACTGTAGGAGGTAACCTTTTTTGAAAATTTACTAATTGAAAGGGTTTAGCCTTATACAATTTAAAAGTGAAGGTGCCTTGGAAAAGATCTAAAATGAGTCGACTTTTCAGAAAGAAATCGGACCCTAGGATGAGAGGACACGACAGCTGAGGTGCCACTAAAATTTCAAAATTCCAGCTGCAGTGCTGTATTTTAATATGGACTTTACAAGCTAGATTGATCCCTAGCTTTTCTCCGTTTGCGGTGAGGCACTCCGATTTTACCTCTTGAATTTCTTTAATTACATTTAAAGATTCTAAATGTTCAAAAAGATCAGAAGGCATGATGCTCCTGACTGAGCCAGAGTCTAACAAGGCGTTAGTCTTAAAATTTTTAAAATTCACTTCAACAAGAGGTAGAATCTTGTTGCTCAAACCTCTAGATTTTAAGGACTTATAAGTTTTTCTCGTGAGAGAATTATTAGCTAAGGGAGAAAAACTATTGATCTTATCTTTACCTTTTCTGAAAGAAGGGCACTCCCAGTTATAGTGACCAGTTGTTCTACAGTTGAGGCACGTGGGCCTTAAGTAAAAGGGTGCAACTAATCCCTGTTTAGAATTTGAAGAGTGACAAAATTTAGTGGGTGTTGAGAGATTACTCTCATGTTTAGAATGTAGTTTGGACCTATACTGATTGTGTATTACCCCAGGTTTAGTATGAAAGGGAACAGATTTATTTAAAAGAGGTGTCTTACGTGGTAAGATTTTTTTTAAGTATGCAGGTTTAAAAAAAGATTGATAGAATTTGATATGACTATAGTCGTTTCTTACTGTAGGAGCTTTGATTGGAAAAACGACTAATTTCCGCCCCTTGAGTCGTTTTTTGGATGAGTAGAAAAATTGTTTTGATACTGTCGACGTTGATTAGGATACTGCCTACACTGTGGGCTAGTATGACCTCTTTGGCCACAATTGTAACAGGTTACGGGTGACCTTATGGGTCTAAACTCGGGTTCCGACCTAGAGAAGCTTTTCTTGGTAGACAATCTTTCTTGATCTGTGTATAAGGTATTATTGACTTGGGCACAGATGGTATCCAAGTCATTAAAGTTAACAGGCCTTTTTGCGAAAACCAGACAGTTTCGCACTTCCGGCGAGAGAGCATCTACAATAACCTGGGTGATTTCGGCTTCATTTTTATTGACAAGAAGCACCTGCGCTGCTTCCTTGATGTCGGAGACAAAATGGTGCAGAGTCTCTCCCAAACCTTGAGGTCTGAAGAAAAGATCCTGCTCCAAAGTGTTCCGACGTTTAGCAGGAATAAAACTGTCTAGAGCTTCTCTGTGGAAAGCGCGAAACGTCGTATGCTTACATAAGCAAGAGCTTAACGGTTCCTTTGCGTAGGGCATAAGGATACTTAAAATATTTCTTTTAATGTCCGGATGAATTCTACATAAGGACAAGGCAATTTTGATGAATTTAATAAGCTTCTCTAAATCGAAGCCGTCTGTTACGGGCAAAGTTGCTATTAACTTTTCAGCGGGATGGCTGAGTTTGCCATAGACTATTTCAGGAGTGGACTCCTGTGCCAAAATAACGGGAGCAGGTACGGAGCCTGTGTTTAGCGAATTTCTTTCGTTTGACTGCTGCCCTAAAATCGAAATGGTGGGAACTGTGGCCACGTTGATTTGGTGCGGCGCTGCGGACTGCGTAGAAACTGCTGAGGCATTTAAATTATCTGCAAAGAGCGACTGGAAATTTAATTTAAGCATTTGCAGAGCTGCCAACATGCGATTACATTCTGCATTGTGTTCAGTGGCATTTAAATTTAAGTTATTGATACCTGTAATTAATAGGCTCAGCCTAGCTTCAAACAGTTCGAGCCTTGTATTAAAACGAACTAAATTTAAATTTTGTGTGGAGTTTAAATCAGAAAATGTATCATTTAAATCGTCAAGAGATTCCTGAGCAAGGTCTAACTGCTCCTCAACATTATCAACAGTGATCTTATTAGCACAAGGCTCAGAACCCGCCTGAAGTAGGCCTCGCAAACTAGGTCGCATAGTCCTTACAGTGCCAACACCGCCTCCTCGTACCATTACCTCAAAAGAAAGTTCTGGCTTCCTAAGATAATCAACTATTTGTTGTAAGTCCGACATGTTTATTTAATTTAATAAAAGAAAGCCAGGCGATAATTTGGAAAAGAGTAAAGAAAAAAAACTATGTGTACGTGAATAAAAAAAAAGGAAAAGAATTAAAGACAGATACAAACAGAGAGAAATT